>APFE030413960.1:213029-278454 GCA_000404065.3 Pinus taeda | reverse complement strand
GGGTGCTTCCTTGTGCATCTAGGACAAAAAATGGCCAAAGCCCTCTCAGCTTCTTCTTTCTTCTGCTGAATTTGGAAGGTATCAAGTTGCATGGCAATGGTCTGTCTCATTTCACTCTTAAGGTCTTCCATCTGGTTAGCAAACTCATGCTTGGAGAGAGATGTACTAGCTGAGAGATGACTTCCCCTACCTCTCTTCCGGGCCACCCTAGAATGGTTCCTAAACACGGTCTTTATGTCCTCATAAGGTAGTTGGTAGATATCTCCTCCAGCCAGCAGGTTAAGGGTGTCTAGAAGGTCTTCAGGGACTCCTCGGAGCAGAACCAACTTCAGAGATTCTGGGTCAAGTTTGCACCTAGACCATTTATAACTGAGTTGGAACTTTTCCTCATAGTCTTCCAAAGATTCATCAATGCCCATGGTCATTCGAAAGATTTCCCCCTTAGTTTCCTTGGACCTACAATAGTCTCTGTACTTGGCGTTGAAAGCTTGTTACATTTGAGCCCAAGTGGTGATAATGTTTCTAGGTAACCCCATGAACCAGCGTAATGCTGCATCCTTGAGGGTAGAGGGAAAGAGTTTCATCTTTTGCTCATCCTCAGCATAGTCATAAGTTCGACAAAGGACAACAAAATCAAACAAGAAGGTATCAGGGTCCTCAGTAGTTAGACCATGGAAATGAGGTAGTGCAGAGGGAATTATGTTTTTCATTTTCATGTCTCCATTGGTTTCTCGGATGGGAAAGTCACCCTTTATTCTCTTGTCTTCTCTTCTACCGTTTCAGTTCTCAGCCATGGCTTCAGATGGAATGTTTCCTAACTCTTCTTCTACTATAGGATCTTCGTATATCTCAGGAGGTTCACCTATAAGGTATTCTGGCTCACTGTCACCAGAGAAAAGTGAAGGTTGACTCAGTCATGTGGTGGGGGTGTTGGGTAAGAATTTTCCAGTTTTATCTCTATTCCTACGAGGCATGAAATGGAAAGACTTTCTATTTCTTTTCTTGTACCTGCAAAACGAGAATAGATTGAACTGCAACTAACTATCTTACTGAAAGCAGGAAAGGACTAATCTATTTTATAGAATTGAAATGCTAATTTACGCTTGCAGAATTGAAATTCTAATCTATGCTTGCAAAATTGAAATTGCGGAATTGAAATGCTAATCTATGAAAGCAGGAAATGTCTACTCTACTTTTGCGGAAATGAAATTGCAGAATGCAAATGAAATAAACTACTTAGCAGAAGGTTGTAGTGAGAAAAAGAAGAAAAGCAACAATCACCAATACTCTGACGCTTCCCCGACAACGCCGCCAAAAAGATGGTGGGCTCCAGTATTGCAGCAATAATGCTGCAAATCCTGGGACTCCCTTCTTTACTTTTATCAACCCGGTTGTTCATAACAAACTTGGAAGCGACGGTGATATATGCGCAAGTACTAGCTCTTGCCGCAACTGTCACTTGGTCAGCTGACACAAGTCTGCTAGTGGCTTTAGCCAACTTCTATGAGTTCTCAGAAGAAGCTTTTAAGTGATGGATGAAAGCTAACTCAAAGGAAGCTAATCTACTTGCGAAAAGAAACTGAAAGCCAAAAAGGAACACAAACCCTAACAAACCCTAATTCTACCAGCTAGTCCTACTGATGCAAAAATGAGAATGCAAACTACTGAAATAGATGTCATTACTTCTATGAAGGTAAAATACATGTGTCTAGACTACCTTTGTCCTATGAAAGCATCTTTTTGTATTTTTTGATTAAGTGTCGATTTTCACATGCATATGCTTGAACTGTGCTTTTTTGTGCAGGGGTGGATCAAGGAAGAGGAATGCTTGGAAATGGTTGGGGAGGTTCAGAGAGGGTCTAAGGAGTCCCTAACACTCTTCCTGAGAGTTTCACAAGGTTTGGCTATCAGGAAACCTCACTTGTGAGCTTCTATAGGAAGTGTGCAAGGGTTCTACGAGATGTTTCAGAATTTCTACAGGAAGTTTCAGAATTTCTAAAGGATGTTTGGAAATCAGTTTTTAGGGGATGGATGAGTGAGGGAAGGTGCATGGATGGATCTGGAGGTAGGATAGGGGTCTAAAAATGGCCTAAGGACTGGTGGGTGGATCGGTGAAGAGATGTAGAAGGCTGGCTTGGCTTAAAGAAGGCTAAGGCAATGATGGGTAAGGAGGTAAGGTTTCGTGGACAAAATGGATAGATGGGGAACGAGAAACTTAGCTAAGAGACAGAACAGGTGGCTCAGATGATACTTTGGGTAGATGAATGAATGAAGAAAATGTCCTGCACGATGTGCCTTGATCACATCAATAAAGACATACAAATGATCAAATCCTAAACTTAGTCTAGTCTAACCATCAATCAACATAAATGAGCAACAACTTTATTTGGGAAGAAAACTTTGTACACCATCTATGCAAAGAAACATTTCAGATGTCTAAACCCATGACTAATCTCTACTAATAAAACAAGAACACTAAAGATTGCATAAACAGGCAAACTAGTGTTTTTGTGAGGCACCACTGTTTCCTCAATTCTAGCCCCAAATCCAATAAGGATGAGGCGAAACCAGGAGTGTGGTTGTCCCTTTTCTTGGAGGTTTTGTTGTTATTATCCTACAAAAACACCTAAACCAAAGTCATTCATAAACAGTGATCTATTCCAGCAACATAACAAAATCTACTTAACAAAAATATGTTCAAATGCATAAAGGAAAACAATGATACGTAGAGGAAAAGTAACAATACAGAAAGGAGGTCCTAGGCTCTCAGGTTGGGCCCAAACCTGAGAACTTTGGCTCCTATGAAAGACTCAGATTTGATAGGAAACCAAACTACTTCTCATTATCCAAAAATAATCATAACAGTCATGCCAAAAATGGCTACAAAGGAACAAAATAGAGCTGCAGCACTGAGATGCAAAGTACACAATAGTTTCAAAAGTCTTTTTACGAAGGCTGAGGCCTCAACATTTATAGATCACGAGGGACCTAGCTGGCCACCTCAATTTGTGGAACTCGGCTGTCAAACTGTGAGTTAAACAACCCATTTCTAAATGCTGCTTGGCTGCCTTCTAGATTCGGTTTGGTGGTCTTTGGAGCTCGTAGTTGGAGGTGAAGATCTCGAGGAAGGGTCATTGAATGCCATAGGCACCCCCTTCAAGTCCTCACCTCAGGCTTGGCTGCCTTATAGCTCATGATTGCTTTGACTTTGCTCCAATATATGTCAAAAAACCTGAAATAGACATGTGTTAACCACCTAAGACAAGTGACTTCCCTTATTCGTACCAAAGACACAAACATACTAAAAATAATGCATAAACTATAGAAAATGATGGATTTGAACAAGGAAAATTAGGCCAAATGAGCCCAAATTGTTACCATTTTGGGGCTCATCAGTAATGTTAAATTTTTTTAAATTATTTAATAATTTAATTTATATTTGAAGTTAGTTTTCTATTTAATAAATAGTGGAAAAAATTTGGCATTCACTAGACTTATACATTATATCATAATGTTTCATCAAAAAAATAAAATAAAAGTTAATCAATAATATTTTATGTTAAAAATTAAAATTAATATATAATGTTTTCCATTTTAGATATTTTGGAAAAAAAACCAAAATCAATGTATTTTTAAATTTTATCTATGATTTTAGTCCTTATTTGGTAGGGACTTATAATATATGTAAGACAAATTATAATATCCATCTTCATCACAAATTTAGCAAGAGACTAGAGGGATCAAATCTCGTGCAAGCCTCTTGTAGAGTGTAAATTTGAGTAAAGTTTTGCATATAAGATTTGATCTCTCTTGGAGCTTGAGAGAGAGAGAGAGAGCATGTGCAATTTTCCATTGTTCAAATATAAAATGGATTCAACATCTTGAAAAGCCTCCTAGGTACTAGATTTGAGAGAATATTCACCAAAAAATATAGCTAAGAAAGAGCCAACATGTAGAATAGTGAAATTACTTGAAATGATTTATCCATAATTATTTTTTTCATTACTTTATATAATATATACATAGTTTTTTAAACCATATATAACATATAAATAGTTGACATTAAAATATTTTAATTAATATGGAAATTGAAATATTTTATTTATGAACCACGTTATACACATTAAAATTCTTTTTTGTTATAATATATATCTAAAATACACATCAATTTTACTTCATCCTAGATATTGAATATTAGTTAATATTATTTATTTATGAACCATGTTGATTTTTATTAATATATAATATTTTATTATATCAATTTTATATTGAGAATTGAATGATTTACATATTTCTTTATTATTATAAGGTCATTGAGTTTTTTTACCTTCCATTACTTATTCTCTTTGAGCACTAAAATATTTTATTATGATGATCATTAAAATTATTTTTGTTTTTATTGTCTCTTTATATATTCATATAGATAAAGTTAAATATTGAAATAAATTACTTAGCATGGAAATTCAAATAATTTATTTAAGTATTGTATTGAATATTTTTAAAAAGTATAAATGCTATACATCTTCCTCAAATGAATGTATAAGTCTTTTTTTAATTACTTTATCTCTCTTTAACGGTGATATAAAAACTTGTTACTTTACAAGAGCATCAAAATATTTTATTTATGGCCAACAATTTTTTTATGGAAACTCCTCCATATTGCATTGTAATAGTGACAACAAAATAGTTTTATTGCATCTCCTTCATATTGTACTATACTATTTTTTATTGTAAATTTAAAATTCCATTGATTAGCTTAGAAAACAAAGTACATCTAGATAATTTCTTGTTGGTCTTCCACCGGGGAAATCATACAAAGAGCGAAATAATAGCTTTTTAGAGCCAAAATTTGGTATAAGTAAGAGGACTAACCTGAAGGCCATCTTAGAAATAACTCACATTGCTTGCAAAGAAATCCCAAAATCTTGATAAGGCTAATAAGTCCACATAATAACCAAAGACCATGCAAAAATAGGAGTGTCACACCTACCAAAATAAGCAACTAGTAATGCATACCATAGCAATTAAAGAAAATTGGATATATCTATGGGTGTCGAGGGATCTCCTAGTGACACGAGTCCTTTCCCCTAAGTGCAAATATTCTCGATACTAGAGAGGTGATGAGCCATTTGGTGGTACTTTTCTTGATGTTAAATTGCAGATTATTTTTAGATTTGTTTTCCTGCTTCCTAACCAAAGCTTTCCAATAAGAGACTTCACATGCCAGTAAATCTCCACAACACTTAGGCTAACATGGGATAGACATGAAATTTAATAAAGTGGTAGTATAAATTAGGATAAGAAACCATAAACCATGTTTTATATGATTTTATTATTTTCCAAAGCTTAATTCCTTCAATTAGGGAAGAATATTATGATAAAAAAATGACGAGTCACATCATTACATTGATATGCATTTCATCACAAAACTTCGTAATATGGATTTGTGAGATGAATGTAAATGTGTCATCTAGGAATTATTGATAAAACAAAGAAGTCAAATAATCCAGTTTACCTTTGGTATTAATTAAGTTGATTTCATTTTCTTAATCTAGTGTTAGTAATTAAAATGATGAGAGAAGAAAAAATTATAGAGCAACATGCACGTAAATCATTGTATAAAATAAAGAAGGAAAATAGTCCACTTTACCTTTGGTATTATTTAAGACCATTTCATTTCCTTAATAGTGTTAATAGTTAAAATGATATGACAAGAAAAATGACTGTAAACAACACACACATAAACCATGTACATATCATTTAGCCTGGGAAATCCCAATTGTGTAGAAAATCTTGTAGATTCACAAACTCATGTAATGTACTAAAGCATAGGACAAGAATCTACTTCTACTTTCATCCAGCAGAAGCCAATAGATCGATGAAAACAATATGAACAAGAAGAAGATAAATTGATGGCACATAACGCAAGATGTCTCTGGGAAAAGCCACTGCACAAAACCCCGCTATCTGTATTGCATATATCAGAAATATGAGTGAATATACAAAGCTTGTTATCACTAGAACAATTCCACAAAATTATGCTCAACTCTCTTATCTCACAAGCTAGGTCAAGCCAAATCCTTAGCCTATTCAATAGCTCTCCAAACCCCTAATCTCTTGCGTAATTCCTAGGATGAATAACCTCTATTTAAAGGGAATTCATGCTTCCAAAATTGTGCAATCTAAATATAGGATCAATCTCTGATGCTTGCATGATATTTACACTCTAGTAAATAATACAACTGATAGTACATTATAGTTGCACTCTAGTCTCAACTGGGTCTTTCTATGAAATGACATGCATGAGTGTCTGATGAGGGAATCTTTAGTTAACTCGAGTAGCACTAGTGCACCAACTCACTGTTAGTCCTCTATTAGTTCCACAAATAGTTTGGAACTAATTTACCTTAACTTAACTCGGTAAATTGAGTGATCTAATTTCCAACTCAATTTAAACACATATTCGACCTCTAATACTTAAGGAGAACATATACATAACTATAGAAAGACTTACAACTTGAAATTCCTGAGCTAATTAAGTTAATTAAACATAATTAACTATTTACAAGTTTCTATGAGAATAGAATTCAATTTTAATTCAAGGAAAAATTAAACTGGAATTTCTTGTTGTCATTTCTCAGCACTCCCTCTCAACAAGAAAGGGATTAGCAACTACCTCGATCCTGTCTCTGTGAAACTTGAATTTACAACTTGACAATGCCTTTGTAAAAATGTCAGCATCTCGCTCCTCCAAGGGAATGTGCTCTAACAACATAATCTACCTCAATACATAGTCTATCAGTTGATGATATTGAATATGAATATGCTTGGACCACTCATGAAAAACTAAACTTTCAGAGAGTTTGATACAACTAATGGATATCGTAGTAAATCATAGTTGGATCCATTTGCTCACCAAACAAACCGAGCAAGATCTTCCTCATCTAGATGGTCTCACGTGCTTCCTGACTCGCTACCATGTACTCTGCCTCTGTCGAATTGAGTGCAACTGATCTCTGTTTCCTGCTGTACTAAGAAACTTTCGCTGACCTAGTACTGAATATCCCTCTCGATGTGCTTTTCCTGTCGAATGGACTCTTTACCCAATATGCATCAGTAAAGCCTTGAAACTTCACTCCCTTTATCTATCTGTACCATAATCCATATTGAGAAGTACCCCTGAGGTATCTCAACACATGCTTTGTTGCCTTCCAATATAGCTTGGTAGGCCTAACCATCGCTTGAGTAAGTTATTTAACTACATATCACATATCGATCGTCTATTCACGAAGTACATGAGAGAACTGACAAGTTTCGTGTAAAAAGTAGCTTCCGCTACTTCCCTTGAAGTAGCATCCTCCTTCCTCCAGTTACCTGCTGGAGGAGTCTCCATGGGGTTGCTACTCTCCATGCAGAATCTTCTGAGTATCCTGTGGGCATGCTTTCCCTAAGAGACAAACAACTCCCCATCACCCTGCCATACCACCATGCCAAAAAAGCAATGCATGAGCCTCATGTCCTTCACCTCAAACTCTCTTACCAGGTCTTCCTTGCAAGACTTGATCAACTGATCATCACCTGTGAATATGAAATCATCAACATAATGTACAATGATCAATAGTTTACCTTCCACCACTATGTCGTATAGGTTCGCATCCGCTTCACTCTTTGTGAAGCCCAACCTAGTGAAGTATTTATATATCCTGGTGTACCAAGTACGAGGTGCTTGCTTCAGTCCATACAACATTCTCTTGAGTCAGAACACATGTGACTCACAGTCAATGGTCTCAAGACCTTCGGGCTACTCTATGTACATCTCTTCCTCAATCATGCCATTAATGAAGGTTGTCTTCACATCCATCTGACGTATCTTCCAACTCATATGTGTTGTTAGTGCCAATATAGATCTGATCGACGAGTACCTTGCAACAGGAGAAAAGGTCTCATCATAGTCAATCTCCTCTACCTATGAAAAATAACAAACCACAAATCTAGCCTTATGCTTCTCCACACTACAATATGCAACTTGATTTACCTTGTAAAGCCAACGGGAGCTCACCACTGACTTGTCCTTTGGTCTAGGGACCACATCCCAGAAATTGTTACGAACTATGGAGTCATACTTCTCCACCATGGCATCAACCTAAACTAGTTGATGCACTGCTTCCTTAAAGGAAGATGGCTCTATCACAACACATTTGCCCATAAGAGACATGCATCTAGTGTACCTCTTAGGTGACCTCCTCTAACTACACTGAGAAGTGGGTGCTCCCACATTCTCCCGTGCATCATCCAACAATCTGTCAACCTCTCTGGTGCAATTTTCCATCTTTGAAAGGCTCCGCCTAAGTGGATGTCTCCACTCCCAGATCCTCTGCATGTGGCTGCTCCACATCAATCTGTGGCTCCTCAACCTTAGGAGATAAAAGCTCCTCATACGCAGGTATCTCAAGCTACCTTTCAAGGGAAACTTGAATGGCATTCTCCTAATTGAATCTCATATCCTTGCGAACCATTGTCATCCTATTGGTCAGAAAGTGCACCTGAAATTCGTGGGGTGTATGAGTGTACCCCACAAATATCCCCACCTATGTTTTCAACCGAAGATTCTTCCATGCATCTTTGGTCACATGGAAATATATTGATGACCAAAAAGTTCTGAAGTGACCAAAATCTGGCCTCTTACTAAAATAAGCCTCCTCTGGTGTCTTCATATCAAGTATCCAATGTAGGATACGGTTCTAAACATAAAACGTTGTGTTGCATGCCTAAGCCCACAAGTGTAGTGCTAGGCCCTGATCATGCAACATCGTCCTCGCTTCCCCTACTATGCTTCTGTTGTTCCTCTCGGCCACCCCATTCTGCTGAGGGTTATGTGGTGCCATCAACTCCCGTTTAATCCCTTCCGCTACACACAATTTATTAAACTCGTTTGAGACATACTCACCACCATTATCACTTCATAGAGCTTTAATATTATGGCTCGACTCTTTCTCTAGCAATTCTTTAAAGTCACAAAACTTTGTGAAAGTTTGATCATTTTTTTCTACATGAAAAATATCCAGCATTTTCGAGAAAATTCATCAACAAATGTAACATAATACTTGGTTTTGGTTGTGGATGTTGTCAAGAATGGTCCACACACATCTGAAAGGACTCACTCTAGAATAGCCTCTGCTGACTGTCTATGTCATGAAAGGAAGACTTCATGTATTTTCCCAAAGTACACCCCTTGCATGTATCAACTTTCTCAAGCATACCTTTGGGAAGACCAGTAGAGATCTACTGCAATATCTTCAAAGCCCCATGATGCAAGTGGCCCATTCTCCTATGCCACAACTCACTAATGTCTCAACTCTGCACCCTTTCTACTTTTGTGCTCAAATTAGCACACTCGTCTATCGCCAGCTTATAGAGATTCTTCACCCGAATCCCTATGTTCTTTACTTAACTCGTGGCTATGCGTCGAAGGAACACCTTTCCTTTCAAGAAGATCACATCATAGCCTCTACCCTCAAGAATGATAATGTATACCAAGTTATTCTTTAGCCTAGGCACATACATAACATTATTCAAGGTGAGTGGAGCCCCATTCTCCCTTTGAAAAGTAATCGTACCAATTCAGTAACATTATACTTCTTGTCGTCACCCATCTCAATATGCATCTGGAGATCTTTCTCCTCCAGGTCAATGGATAACTCTTTATCGCGAGTCATGTGGAATGAAGCTCCACTGTCTAAGTACCATACACTTTCCATCATTGATGACACCATGCATGCAATGAGGGAAAGTTCAATTCGAATTGAGAGGCCAAAGCCTCACCCACCACTCCTCTCGAGGAATTATTCTTGGATTTCTTGTGTGGACAATTTGTAGCAAAATGGATCAGCTCATGACAATGAAAGCACTTAAATTTCATCATTTCTTTCTTCTTACCTCCATGGCAAGAATCTGATTTGGAATGGGAAGATTTCTATTTCCCCTTCTTCACCTTAATCTCTAAGGCACCATTCGCTTCATCATAAGTCTTTGATGAAGAGCCATCCCTAGTGTTCCTCCTGATCTCATCTTACATCAAATCTGACCACAGTTGTTCCCAATCTTGCAACTTCTCCTGAGCATTGAAAGAATCATGATAACTATGCCAACTCTTTGGGAGTCCTAGAAGAGAAATACTCAACATATAATCCTCAGAAACTATGATTCCAGTGCTTCCAAGTTCATCACAACATTGAGTAAACTTGGACAAGTATTTTGGAATCGTCTCGCCTTTCTCCATTTTGATTTTTCTCCTTTAGTGCCAATTTCCTTTGGTCACTGTTGTGCTGATACTAGTCCATCAATGTTTTCCACATAGCATAAAGAGTTTCGTTGCCATGTAGACTTGAGACAATGTGGTCTCGAACTCCCTCAAGGATTATTTTCCTCACCTTCGCCACACACTTCTTCCATTCAACCAAATTCTGTGCATCTGATGTTGCTGGCTTAGGAATTTCTTAATAAACAAATTCCTTCAAGCCATTATCCTCTAGCACATCCTCCATTCTGTCCCTACAGGCTATAAAACTTGAGTTTCCTTCCAAGTCATACTCGATCTGCAAACTGTAGAACACCATCTGTCGATCCTGAAGTATTTATTACAAATTCGAATTTCACTTGTAACCCAAAACTCAAAACTTCAAAATATCCTCTAGTTTATTGTTCTCAGCTCTAATACCATGAAGAAAATTATGTAGATTCACGAGCTCATGAAATGTTCTAAAGCATAGGACAAGAATTACTTCTACTTTCAAGCAGCAGAAACCAATAAATCGATGAAAACAATATGAACAAGAAGAAGATAAATCAATGGCACATAACACAAGATGTATAAGGGGAAAGCAACTGCTCAAAAAACCTGTTATCTGTATTGCATATATCAAAAATAGGCATGAAGATACAAAACTCGTTCTCACTAGAACAATTCCAGACAAGTATGCTCAACTCTCATAGCTCACAAGATAGCTCAAGCCAAATCCTTAGCCTATTCAATAGCTCTCCAAGCCCCTAATCGCTTGTGTAATTTCTAGGAAGAATAGCCTGTATTTAAAAGGAATTCATGCTTCCAAAACTATGCAATCCAAACATAGGATCAATCTCTAATGCATGCATGATATTTACACTCTAGTAAAAATTACAACTAATAGTACACGGTCCCTGCACTCTAGTCTCAGTTGAGTCTTTCTCTGAACTAACATGCATGGGTTTCTAATGACGGAATCTTAATTTAACTAGAGTAGCAATAGTGGATTCACTAGCGCACCAACTGACTGTTAGTCCTCTATTAGTTCCACAAAAAATTTGGAACTAATTTAATTGAACCTAACTGGTAAATGGAGTGATCTACTTTCCAACTCAATTTTAACTCATACTGGACCCCTAAAACTTAGGGAGAACATATACATGACTACCAAAAGACTTCTAACTCGAAATTCCTAAGCTAATTAAGTTAATTAAACTTAATTAACTATTTACAAGTTTCTATGAGAATACAATTCGATTTTAGTTCTTAGTTGAATTCAATGACAAATTAAACTTGAATTTCTTGTTGCCATTTCTCAACAAATTGGTGAAAAACCAAATTAATAATGGATCTGTTATCTCTTGACTTAAAAGCAACCAACCTAACCAACATCTTGGATTATGTCTCATTAAACCTTCTTCTTTCTCAACAATGGCACAAGACAATGGATAATCCTTGAGCCACTTTAAAGGATTTAACTACATGTAATGCAATGTGATTAATACCACGAACCACTAATACCAAGTGCTAAAAAACACCAATGTTCACTCGATGACCTTCACTCATTCATTAGGTCAAGTTTACCTATAAATGCCCACTTTAAACTTTACTAGGGAAATTATTCATATCCAAGCAATAAAACCTACATGCTCCTCTCCCTATCATCGAGGTCTACTTCAAGAAATTACCAATAAGGGTGTACATGTGTAACCAATTTTTGCAATTGTATGCTCATTTACATGTAATTTACAAATTTCATCTCTACAATAAAAAAAATAGTTATTGTTGTCTTGACACATATGCCACCATTATCTAACTTCCAAAAACCTACTCAAACCAGATGCTTTCCTCATGGTGTTTCATCTCAACCGAAATCCTAATTTGATTTTTGTATATGTTGGCTTTGGTAGAAACCTTTCCTTTTTATCCCTTCATTTGTCTCTAATACCACTTGTTAATAATTAAAATAATATGACAAAAAATAACTATAAATAAACACGCACATAAACCATGCACATATGATTTACACTAGAAAAACCGAATTGGGAAAAAGCTAATCTAATAATGGATCTATTATCTTTTGGATTAAAATTAGTCAACACGAGCAACAACCTACCCCTAGTCCACTAATCCTTTTTCTTGCTCAAATACGGCACATTAAAATGGAGAACCCCCAATCTTTTTAAATTCTTTAAGTACATGTAATACCATTAACTTAATGCCATAGGACATTAATACCTGGTGCCTAAAACCGTCAGCATTAACTTAACAACCTTGACCCTTTCAGTAGGTCAAGGTTACCTAACATCTAGATTTGGTAGTTACTAGAATTGAAAGTGAAGTGACTGATATTGAGAAACTAATCCTCACAAGAATACATCTAGAAATTGAAATAATCTTGAAAGAAAAATGCAAGGATAAATAGTTTCATAATTTATTGAAAATAAAGAAAATTATAGATTTTTTTTATAATCCTTATTCTATGCAATTCCATGAGTGAAACATATAGTTCTTGTAGGCCAATATAATAAATAAAAAAAAAGGATATAAAAATGGATTTGGATGTAAAAAATGCCAAAAATCCTCATTCCACATAGGGTATCAGAAATTTTATCCCAAGAGAACCTTTCATTAAAGTTCCAAACCTCAAAAAAGATTAAGATTTAAGATGGATCTATGATATTAGTGAGACAAGTGAAAGTAGTGAATTTGGAACTCCTAATATTTATAGGTAGGAAAATAAATATGTGAAGATAATTGTTCCCAAATGAAATAAAAGGTAAAAAAAGATAGAAAAAAATATTGTAGAATTAATGAGTAATTAATGGCATCGAAAGAAAGGAAGTAAGAGTATGAGAAGAGTGTATGTCATCTTTGGTTTGGTATATAGAAAGGTTTCTTTTTCTTATGACTCCCATATATTTTAAACCTAAGCAAAGGTCTATCTTTTTGATCACCCTCCTATTTGTACTTTGATTCTTTTTAGTCTTCTCTCTGAAGTAATGGATGTAGAATATTGAAGTGTCCCTTATTAGTTAGCTATTTTTGGTGACACCTAGAAAGGGTGTTTTTCATGGAGTGATATAAATATTATGTATCTAGTTTAGGTCACATGATTGTTGCATGATTATGATAATATTTATGGTTGTTTGTATAAGACTGATTTTGGTTAAGTGGATATTATTAATGTTTCTCTTTTGGTATCCTATTTTTTACTTTGGTGCATGACATGGATGATGATATATGATTGTGACAAATACATCTATGGATTATCATCATTGTGGAGAACATATGGTTGATTATAATTCTATCGATGATGCATAATTTGTATGATTATGTAAGCTTAACATTGTAATGACAAGGATGTGGCAAGGAACTTAATTACTTTCCAATAGGGATGCTTAGATCAAAGATGATTGTGGAAGTCATTTGTCCAAATCAAAATGGCTATGGAAGTCATGTACACGTAAGAGTAAAATGTGTTTACATTAATTTCATTATGAAATTCATTAGGTGTTTTTAATCTATGAAAATCGTGATGTGTATAGGCCAATGAACCATTACATGGGTATGAGCTCACAACCATTACCTTGAGGTGAAGCACGGAGTTTCAATAATAATATATGAGAAGCCATGGAGACTAGGACATTGAGTCTTAAATCCATGTAATATCAAGACGTGGGGTCTTTGGTCTATGAAAAATATTAGGGCACAATGTCTTCAAATATCAAGGTGAAAAATATTATATATATTAAATAGATCAAGGTGCAAAGTCCGAGGTGCAAGGAAAAGGGTGCACAATCCTAATATATATTGAGAGGAATGCAATAGGGGTGTCGAATTCCCATCCTCCAGTAGAAGAATACCACTCATGACCATAAAAAAAACTATGTAAACCAACGTATATTATCCTTCAAGTAATCTATTCCAAATTCAACCACTTTTAATAAGATCTTAGGTTAAATATTATTTTAATAAAAAGATAGATTATTTATTTAAGAAAAAACAATAATAATAAATTATCTAGAAATGACACATAGGGTGATGAATATTAGATCATTAAAATAATTAAATAATTAAGAAAAAAATAAGGATTTCCACCTCATGGGAGGGTGATGAAAAATAGGAAATTTTTCAAATTAAAAAGAAATTATTTTTTCATGAGAGTGATGGCCTGTTAGCCCACTCAAAGGCTATAAATAGAGAAGAACCTCTATGGTTTTGTGGGGGGGGCTAGAGAGTAATGGATGTCGCTGAAATGTCTCTAGAATTTCATGAACTAAGTTCCTAAGTAGCCTTACTTAGTTGAGTTATACATGAGTGGTATTGTAAATTTGTCTTCATTGCTAAAATATCTCTCTATTAATGTATCTTGGTAGTGCTTGTGAGATCTTACAACTTGGGGATTCTAGGGGGGGGGGGTTCTCCTTGGATATGATTGGATGGAAAACTAGATGCTTCAAATGAGTTGGTAAGTGAAGCTATTGAATCGGTGATATTAGTTGAGTATAGGTATAATTTTCATTTTGATATATTTTCTATTAATTGACTTTTCTTAGATAAATATGCAACCAATTTACATGTCTAGATAATACTTTTCCTTCAAAAAATTTTGACTATAATCAGTGGTCCTTCATTTATTTCTTTTTTGTCATAAATTTATTCAATTACAGAATGACAAGAATATGCCTCAATTTGGTGAGCCTAATCCTTCTGGAATTTTTCTATGGAATAAGGGTTCCATTTTGGCCAAAAAAATCTAGCTAGGATGTTCTATATCCATGAATCTAGTGGAAGTGTTGACTTAAAAATTTTGAAGGATGTGAAATTTCCAAAAAAAAATGATTAAACGAACTGAGTCTCCTTTTGTCCATAGCCATGGCCTAACTATTTTATGTTTTCATTTACTAGGAGGTGTTGGAAATATTGCTACATATCCACAAGTTTTATAGTATTCCTTTCCCACTTGCTTTACCTATCAACTGTGTAGTCTTACAATGTGCCTCTAATCATTATGGGTTTGTCCATCTTCGATTTGTTGCAAAGTTTGATTCATTGTTAGGCATGCAAAATTAGATTTGAAATTCAATTAATATTCAACATTTGTAGTAGAAAATGAATTCTTAAATATTACAAAATCAGATTACAAGATAATGTTAATATGTTATTATTGTATTTTTTTTCCTTTCCTTTCCCTTATGTGACTGTGTGCCTATGCTAGTTTCAGGGTAGCTCACCACACCACCTAATTTATTTTTCTTTACCACTTGTTTCCGTGTTGGTGGTAGGCCATCATCACTGCTCGTCTTTGGTCCCTACCAATTCTTGGTATTTAAGTAGGTTGTTCGTACTTATTATATTGTTATGTGTGCCCTAGGCTAGGGTATAATGTATTCAAAAATATGTTGGTTATTCAATTAATTTCTTGTTGACAAAAAAATTATAAAGAATATGTAAAGTGGACATTAAAACATAGAAATAATTTATTTTTTTAATTATTAAGTTGAATTTATTTAATTTTTGAGTGGCCCATAAAAGAGAAACTCTTATTTAGTAATAATTACTTGGAATCTGGTTTTATTTGGTGGACCATTCTATGCATGAATTGCATGATTTCAAGTAAGACAAATATACCTTGCAATAATATGTGCCAAATTTGAAGGTTGAAAGCCTTCAAATTTGTATTCTGTGTAAACGTGGACCAGGCAACGTGGATTGGTCAATTATTAGTAAAGTTTCTAACCTGACTTATCACATACAATGGTCCTCACTATCCGAATTAAAACCAAAAAACTAGATAAAGACTCTTGTAACATATTTGCCATTCAATAAAATAAATGAACATGAACAAAACCAACGTTACAAATCACAGAAGCATTCAAAAACATACTTCATTGGGACCATCTCACTTTAAGTTTCCACTTTGTTCATGTGACAAAATGTACAAATTGCTTAATAGGGGACTTAGGCACTAGCAATTGAAACACTTCTATTTCATTTTTTTTTAAACCCATGTTCTAAACATATATCATAAATAAATAAAAAATAAAAACATGAAAATTATAAAAACTCTATTAAAAAATAAACCAAAATTATTTATTGTCAGTTGGAAGGGCCAAACATCAAATAGTTGCACTGATAAAATTGTTTTCGTTGAAGTGTTCTTGCACGTGTTAGAATGTATTGATTTTATTTTATTATAATTCTGTGTGCAAATATTTCATTAGTAATTTACTAATGGCACCTGCGGGGCATCTGTGATCTGGGTATGTACGTTAAGTGCATAGGATGTTGAAGGCTTTTGGGTTAGTACATGTTTTAGTGATGGGGAAATGGCATCTTTACCATAAATGTATTGGGATAAGCATAATCTTTCTCCACTAAATGTCATATAAGCATTGGAATAATGTGGAGGTTCATTCCTTTGGTGAACCTCTGATGAACTTCCTGTGAACTTTAGATGAAAGCTCAAAGATAACTATTACCACAACAGACAATATAAATGCACAAGAGGTATTCAAATGCAGAATGGTATACTCATATTATTTCAGAATGGATATCAAAATTTTTACACAGTGATTATTTGTCAGAGATTGACTATCTTCGCATTTATCGGACTTTATGTTGTTCACAAGGAACAAGCAATATCGAAGGCTACCTGGCGAAAGACAGGATCTACCTCAGAATATGACTTGACTCATATACAGACTCAAAGAATTCTAAATGATCTTGCCACTTTAGGTTCTTACCAGTGCCGAGCACACTGATACGTAGGCTTCTCAGATCAGACTGACTCTCTAAGACACTCTAAGACCGAATGCCTCAACAATGAGCCTTACCCTCATTATATAGGAAATGAGAGGGGACAAGCATTATTGTAGGCCATCAGTGGACTCACTGAAAGGTGGATGGAATCATTGCTTTCGGGTAACACCAGAGCGACATCCGCACAAAGATTCCAATCTGAGATTCCGATAAAACAAAGTGGATGCTTTATATCAAAGCCCACAAGAAAAACAATTCTTTACAGAAAGCAATTCAGACAAAATATATTGCATGACTTATTTACACAGTGGAGGCTTTAGTACAACAAAGCCCATGGGAAATATAATCACAATTAAGTCCTTGTGATTGGACATCATAAGTACACTATGGATGCTTTTTGTGGAAAGCCCATGTGAACCATCAGAACACAATAAGTTCAAGGAATCTATTTCTTTTATACAATAATTCCTCCTAAGCTTTTGTGTATATCCCGTGGACAATCATAGGTCTCCCCAGAATAATATGATATTTTACTTTGGTTAAAATTAGCCACTCTAAATGTTCTCTCATGTATTCTTCAAGTGAATAGTTTACATTATGAGATGGTGACCATTCTCTTTCTGTCATTTCTTGACAGTTTTGTAAATAGGGTGAAAGCATTCTTCAAGGTTTTGTTCAATACATAAATTAAAATGAGCTTGGCAATATTGTTCATGATATACCGGGTCCATTGCAGTTCTACTAACACCATAGTTACTCCACCAATCTCTGAACCACTTGCACTGGTGGTATCCCTGGTAGCGGCCAGCTGTGCTAAATGTTAGCTTTGTATAATGTGTTCCTACTTTGTCATCGACATTAAGGAAGTCCCACCAAAGCTATTTGTAACCTTTTGGAACTTGGATGGAGCATTCTTCAATCCAAAAGGCATCATGTTCCACTCGTAGTGACCAGCTGGTACGCTGAAAGTAGTCTTGAACTTATCTTTCTCTATAATGGCGACTTGCCAAAATCCTACCTTCAGATCGAACTTAGAGAAGATATTAGCTCCTGCTATCCTTCTGATTAAATCTCCTTTGTGGGGTATGGGATAGGTGTCATTTGCTAAGACTGAATTCAGAGGATTGCAATTAATTACTAACCTTGGGATTCCTATGATTTTTTCTGCTCTCTTATTTACATAGAACCCATAACAGTTCCAAGGGCCGTCTGATTCTCTGATTAATTTCCTATCAAGGGGCTATTTGATCTCTTTTTCACAGAGATATCTGTACTCTTTACTCATTGGGATTGCTCAGCTCTTACAGGGCTTACCAGTATAGCCTTCCTTGTAAGGGAGCTCAATTGTATGGTGTTTTCTATGCCAAAAAGCATTGAGCTCTTCAGAGCAGAATTCTTCTTCAATTTGCTTTTTCAACTCTTCAATTTTACTTCACTTGGGGAAGTTTGAGCTATTCCTCTATTCTAAGAGTAGTTTCAGATCTTTCAGATCTTACAATCTAGCTTCGGCTCTATCCAAATTTTGCACGGTTGGACCATCGTGGAGATCCTTGGGTTTGAAATGTATGGCAACTCAATTTTCTTTCTCATTCCCTTAGATGTAGGAACTGATATGAAGTAACCAACTTTTCCACCCTTTAACCTTGCTGAACCATGAGGTTCTACAACTACTAAAAATACATTTCCAAGGATGCAATTGACTAGAATGTCTTCTACTG
This sequence comes from Pinus taeda, assembly GCA_000404065.3. Classification (NCBI taxonomy): domain Eukaryota; kingdom Viridiplantae; phylum Streptophyta; class Pinopsida; order Pinales; family Pinaceae; genus Pinus; species Pinus taeda. The sequence goes on along the minus strand of APFE030413960.1, from coordinate 259,689 downwards.
AAAATTTTAGATTAATGCAGTTTTGTTCAAAGCACAGGGATGCTTTGGGTACTTCATAATTAAGCTTTTTATTGCCTAAACCCACCACTTTCCTTTTTGTAGCAACCCAATATTTTTCTCGAATAGTCTTTATATTGAGAATATTAATATTTGCTCCTAAATCAAGAAGAGCAATCATTTTAAATATTTCTCCCCTTATGCAAATATGAACTCTGACATGATGTTGTTGATAAGAGATGGTTAGCGGTCTCATCTCTCTGAATCCAAAATTTGGGTCTTTAATTCCTTCAGCAACTTCAACTTCTTGATTACTGTTGTACTGAGTAGTATTCCATGGTTGATCCTCATTTTCTGCTTCCACTTGTTTTCCCTTTTTCAATTCTGCTATCTGAGAATTTATAACAGATATTTCTATCTTGATGTTGTGAATCTCTCGACTTACTTCTCCAAGAGTGAATGATCTCACTTTGTCGGGTTTCTGCTGATGCCTTTGAAAGGATTTAGTGTTTCTTTCGAATGATGCATCGATAAATAAAGATTTCTTACTTGAACTTTTTGAAGTGCTTGATTTTAACTGATCCATGAATGATTCGGTTAGGCAGTTCTTCATTTCTCCATATTCCATGGCTTGTATCTAGGATAGGATCTTCAGCTCATCTTCTTCAGTAGCAGCCATGAGAACTTTTTCTTTCTAGGGTTTGAATTTCTCCCCTTCTTCACTGGATTCGCTATAATATTCTGAATCAAAACTATAGTGAATATGGCAGGCACAATTATCAGATTCAGAACAAGAACATTCTGAAGTACGAGAATCTGAATATTGATGTATATGAGCTTGTAGTTCTTCTTGAGATGAAGAACTGAAAGAATCATAGGATGATTCTTCAATCTAGTGCTGCTGAGCTAATTCTCTGATTGTCACATTGGGGCAGCATTCTGTCTTATGTGTATGAGAACCACATTTCATACTTGGTCCTCTTCCTTCCTGCTTAACTTGTTTTCCTTTCTAAATAAAGGCTTCTGATTTCTTGCCTTTGTTTTTCTTTGAATCTGCACCTTCTGGACATCTGGAAGAAGTATGTCCATTCTGTCTACATAGCCAACAAGTAAGCTTATTCCATTTCTCCTGCTTGGATGTGTGTAGGTGAATATCAGAGGGATTAGAGTAGTGTGTTCTAGGAACAAACTTATAATACCCTTTCCTTGCTTTCGAGGTTTGGCCCCGAGCTGTCTTGGAATATTTTCTTCTGTTCTTTGGATATTTTTTACTATTTTTGTAGAATATTCTTTGAATTCTCTTTTTGCTCTCTTCTTTGCCTTTCTGTTTTTCACCAAAGGATCATATGCTGTAAGTCCATATTTGCTACAAATGGACATTTTATCCAGTAGTTTGGAAAGTTTTTCCAAAGATTTCTTGACTTTTGAGCTGGTACAAAGACTTACCAATGTCTTTGTAATATGGGCATAGATTTCTCCCCATGTATAAGACTCAAAAGGTAATTGGAAGACTTCTTGTAATCTGATGTAATCTACAAACCTGGATGGCAAGGCTACAAGGTAAACGTGTTTCCACAACAAGTTCTTTGAATCTTTGACTTCATAGGTTCTCTGCAACCAATCTTTGTGGAAGTCTTCAAACTCGAACATCTTATGGCACTTCAGATTCATAATAATAACTTCATTTTTATTTGCAATCTCTGTTTCACTACAACACCAATGTTCAAGGATCACTGATGTCAATGTTCCTATCATATTGCTGATAGTGGTGCCATATGGATTGTGTATGACATCTCCATTTTCATCCTTTAATACTTCTTCTTCCATTTTTTCAATAAGCTTAGGAGATGATTCTGCTTCCCACCACCTGAGGAGTGTTCCTGTAAAACACTCTATGATTGTCCTGCAAGCATCAATCTCACTTTTTCCCCTGAGACACATGAGTTTATATTTTGTATACATCATATCAATTAGTTTTCTGATTTGGCCAACACTCATGCTGTCGATGTTCCACTCTCTGTGAGATTCTGGAAAAAAGGTGTGAGCTTCAGGGAGCTTACCTTTGCCTTCAATGTCAGGTGCTGAATACTTACTAAACCTATGCTCAAGAGGTTCACAAATAGGGAATATCTATGTTTCGAGATCTTTCTGTTCTTTCTTTTCTTCTTCATCGTCCTTGAATAAGGATGCAATAGTTACTTTCTCTATAGCCTCAGATTCTAAAGATGTGGCTACTTCCCTCAGGAATAATGTTGGGAACCTGTTTATGGGCTTCACGGGATCCTGAATCTTTATATTCCTTGTAACAAGAAAGGAGTTAGGAACTGGTCTTTCTATTTTTGACATATTCATTTTCTCCATTTTGCTTGTTATACCAAAAATAAGACTTTTAGTTGTATCCAAATGATCAACTAGTTTTATTCTACTCCTATTTTTGATAAAGATTCTTTAGCATATGAACGAATAACTGAAGAGTCATATTGTACATTATTCAAACATCTATTTACCTCATTTATTGATACCTGAACAATATCAATCTGTTCTCTGACTTCTGCTAATTTAGATGTATCTTTGAGCTTTCATCCGAAGTTCACAGGAAGTTCATCATAGGTTCACCAAAGGAACGAAGGGATGCCAAGGCCGTTGTTAGGTGAGGGAGCTATTGTTGAGGCTATGAGAGCATGAAAGTTTTGAGTAGATTTGTGTAGATTTCACCACTGGTTCACTAGGAGTTGGTGATCAAAGATAATCGAAGAGATACAGCAAGTAGCAAGCTTGTGACAAAATCCCCTGCTTAAAATTGGTATCAGAGCCAGTAACATCTGGTTCAAAAGGTCAGTATTATAAACCTTAAAGCTCATATAGAATGGATTCATTCCGGAAATCTGTATCTTTCCGTGAATTAGAAGAGAGAGAATCTAAGGCTGAAGAAAATCCACTGAGAGATATGTTTGTTTCAAGTTCTAGTTGTGTCCTAAACCAAGTTGAACTTGAGTATGAAGAACCTCAACCTTTTGCCTGGTGGGAACTACTTTCCATAGCTCCGTCATAAGTATATAATGATATTTTTGTTTTTCATTTAAAATTTGCCACTAGTCAAAGAGTCTGTGAGTCAAATCCAAGAAAACTCTAATAATATCCAGACCATTTCTTTGCTGAATCCCAAAGAGTTACAGGTAGAGGCCAAAAGCCTAAAAATGAACTATTTGCATTTAGGATGCATAAGAGTATGAGTCAACCCTTTAACACACCAAGGGTTAAATACTTATGCGTTAGCTACTATCAGAGATCTAGCACACAATAAGTATACTGAATCCTTAATTGTCTGGATTGTTGCTCCTCTTTCACATGGCCTAGTCTATTTTGACCATTTTCCAAATTTCTCTACTATACATTTGATGAAACCATTGACTAGATCCTACAACTTTAGATCCAACCCACTGGTTTCGATATGCATCAAAAGAGAAATAATACCGCCATACAAACTAAAGGTTGTTTTCGCCACACAAATACTTTATGGCCAGCCATCCGCCACACTCCGAGTCGTGATTCTAAGTCTAGTGTTGTTGTTCTGACTGATCCTAAAAATCAAAAGATTGAACATCAAACAATCCATTGGGAAGACTTGACATTCCCTGAGCACTAGGCAGTAAACAACCTGAAGCCTCTCATTCCAAAGAAAATTACCTCAGCTGATATTACAGAAAATCTATCTTCTGCAGTTATCTCTTTTCCTAGAAGATCCACCATTGACCACAAAGGTATTGATATCGCCTGTAAAAAGTCTAAATATTACAGAGACCCCTCTACTGTAGATACTACATGTTCCAGTTCATCTTCCTCTTGTAAACATATTTCCTTATTTGATTTTACACAGATTGTTAATTTTGCCTCTTTAGAAGTTAAATGTCGAGAGTGCCAAGATAATGTCAATCTACTTACCCTTGCCGAAACTGCAATCCATGCCAACCATAATCCCAAATTTGGCATAACTCCTCCTTAAACCTCTGTCAATCCATTCCCCAATCCTAAGTGCTCACATATTCCTTTCCCCCATGAGCAGGAGCTTGATCATGTATTAATGATGCATGAGATAAGTACATTAGAAGGAGAATATCCAAGGCTAATTGAGATGATGAGTCTCATGAGACCAGCCAAACCCATATATGGTTTAGGTTTTCTTGAGCAAGCAAATGGACTCATACCAGCATGTAGATTTAGCCCAGTCCCTAACGACTGCAAAAAGCCTGCTATAATGGAAATGCACAAATTCTTTTCTCTTGTGGATGGATGCATGAAATCTGAAATTAGTGCAAAATGGATGAAAGAAATGCTTAATTGGGATTTGTTCACAAATCCCCAGGCAGAAGGATTTGACAGAAATTATACCCCCAAAGAGAAAAAGGAATTAGTTGAAGATTAGAAACATTTTATGGAAGTGAATAAACATGGATATCTTTTTATTCTTGGAAAGATAATGTTTCTCTTTAGATGGAATAAACATGCTTGGACTGCATTATATGGAAACAAAGTAGAACCTCCATCAACATTTCCTCCATTAAAAGGAATTGTTATAGGAGAAAACCATAATGCAGCTAAAGCCATTCCACTTGTGCAGAAAGATGACAATGCCTTAGGCATTGATGGAAGAATACAGAAGGCTAGTGAATAGTTGAATTTTGTCCAATTCAACTGTTCACTAGCCTTCTGTATTCTTCCATCAATGCCTAAGGCATTGTCATCTTTCCGCACAAGTGGAATGGCTTTAGCTTCATTCTAGTGGGGATTTTTGGATTTATGTAAACATAAAACTTGCAAAAACTTTATTGCGAAATGTGATGCCATAATCAAGGAAATTCATAATCACATTTAATGGGGAATGTTAAGGTTGAGAACCACTCACAAAACTAAATTAAAACTAAATTTTATTTGGAAATGATCAATGAATAAGCTTAAATATGACTATTTTTATTTATTTGTTTTAAAATTTACAACTATGAAATATTTAGTATTAATTTTGTAAAATTATTGAAGTTGTTAAACAGATTAAAGTATTTATATAATGAAAATGATTAAAAAATTGAAATATAATAATTAATATATATATATATATATATATATAATATATAAAATACTCAAATTAAAAAGCAATAAAATATATAGCAATACCATTTAAAATTAAAATTCTAGAAATCTATAATAGCAATTCTAACTAACTAAGTGATGCCTCAAAAGTGGGCTTAATCTCAACAAAATCACTAAAGAAACAATCTTTTGCAATTACTATTTTAACAACACTAACCTAAATTAAAAATACTAACATGTAACATTGTTATAAATAAAGAAAATGGAGTCCTATATAATTTTGTTGGAAAAGATTAAAATATTAAATTAAATAAAAATATCCTACAATAAAAGCCGCTAAATTGGAAATAGACTAAAGTGGTGAGATATATGTTGATTAATGCATTTAACAAAAGCTCAACTTCTCATTTGACCTTGGGAGGAGAATAAGCTTCAACATTACTCAAAATGCTATTGAACATTACTCAAAATGCTATTGATTTTTGAATATGGTCTTCAACTAGATTTGAATGGACTTATTCTAGTGATGCGACCAAATTTGAATGGACTCTTCTAATGCTACGGGATCACGAATTCAAGATGTGTATATTTCTTTCATTCAAAATGTGTGCTTTCTTTGATTTAAAATATAGTTGTCAAGCTGAGTTAAATTTTTGAATTTTTATCAAAATTAGCATGGTTATCTAAATTAAATAGTGGATACATGCAAATAATTTAAATAGTAATCAAAATAAGATTAAGGGTGAAATTTGGAAATTGATAATAATATATTAAGAGTGAATTTTAAAAAAATTGAGAAACTTTTATTTTGACTCTTTAAATTCATATATGTTACTAAGAATATTTCTCATATCAAAATTATTTATAATTATTTATATTTTAAAAAATTAAAATTCTGAAAACTTTATTTCAAAATAAAACCACACTTATAAATATAAAAACATTACTTCTGCATTATAAAAATAAATAAATAAAATAATAATAAGAGTGTTCAATGAATCAAAAAAGCCACATACAAGGAGTTGAGTGAACAGAGTATGAGTGGAATGCTTCATAATTCCATTCTGAAAATGATCTAAAAACAACTATGTTTAGATTAACCCATGCTCCAGAAATCAACTCTCTGAAAGTTTAGTCAACCAACTAATTAAAAGCTTTTGAAGAGATATTAATTGGTTGTAGATATAAAAATATTCAAATTTACTCATGTAGACACATTTCATATTATGTAAAATCTGTGCATATGATTCCAAAATTAGAATGATCTATTATTTCTTTTAAAATATCTCAAATTCCATTCATGCACTTAAGTATAATAAATTGCAGTTTCTGGATTTAGCTATTATTTTTCATGCACTTAAGTATAATAAATTGCAGTTTCAGGATTTACCTATTGTTAGGATTTAGCTATTGTTTTTAAGTATTAGGATTTAGCTATTGTTTTTAAGTAGATTTTATTTAGAAAATCTTAGAAACTCTAGTTTGAACAAATTTAAGTTTTATGTTTTTATTTTCATTTTAATGTTTAGAAGTTTTTAAATTTAAATTTTATATATAGTTTTATAATATTTGTAGAAAAATTTATATATTTAAGTAAATTAGAATAATTAAACCTTATATATATTTTAAAATTTTATTTTAAATTAATTTTAAAAGTAAAGGAAGTTTAAAAAAATGACTTTCAATATAATTATTTTTATTAAGCAAAAAAAAACATAACCTAAAATCTTTTTATTTGTTTTTTTTTAACAGATATTTTGCATTTTTGTTGATAGCATTCTTGGACATTGTTTTGTTCTTATAATGATATGAATTGAGTCAAAATTCATTAATTAAGCCAAGTGACAAAGAACTCTAACTATGCAATATTTTTTCTTTATTTTATTATTCATGTTATTATTATGTATTTATATTTAGTATGATATTCATTTAATTTCCATTTCTCATTGGCGCAATTTTTATTTCAATTCTTAGATTAGAATCAATCCTATGAACTAAAAATTTAAATACCTTTCACGTATGCTTTGATGGATTTCATTCATTTTTTTGAACTTAATTGTGATTTCATGTAAGTAACTTTGCAATGCAAGGAAAAGGTGGATTCAAAGACAATATAAGCTTGATATTGCAAAATCCCATTATTTTCAGGAAAGTATTCTGCATTAGGCTGGCACGCCTCACGAAATATGGAATACAGTTTGTTGGTTTTTTTGAGAAATTATTGTATATTGTAACGTGGATTTGGACAATTTATCTAGTGGATGACGTTCCTCAAGGATAGAAAAATGGTTGGCTCCTCACATACAAATTTCCCGTCAAAGGGCTCCAATATACTTTTCCCGTCAAAGGGTCCAATATTACCTTTGTTTTATGGGGATTCCTGCGTTTGAAGTTTGTTTTTTTTTTTTTTTTTTTGAGCTCTCAGGAAAGTTTAAATTTGCATGTATGGTTAAAAAATCATGAACTTCCAGTTTTTAAGGTTCAAGGAAGGGGGAATAATATAAGGAAGACCATTTACAGGAGTGCTTGGTCAAATGTTGAAGAGGTTGGATCAAGGGGAGCAACTCTAAATTGAGGAATTTAAGAAAGGCAAGGATGGAAGTAAGAAAATTGTATGATAATGGAAGTGTGTAGGTGCACCAGAATGAGTATCAACATGTAAGGTGTCCAAACCATATGAAGAACCAGAATGACTTGCAATGAAGTGCAAAAGTGAGGTAGGGTGTGAGAGCCATCTATTTGAAGTGTGAGAGAGGTGTGTTGGACAATAGAAAAAAAATGTTGATACACAAACATAGTTGGTTAACAAGTGGCAAAAAAAAGGTTACAAAATTATAAGAGAGTGGAGAAAATATTTGAGATGCAATAATAAGGATAAGAGGAAATCAAAATAGAAAAAAGAAAAATAGTGATGTGTTTCATGTAGATTAGTTTCTACAAAGCCATGGAGGGAATTGATGTGTCTTATAGGTTGGTTCCTATAAAGCAGTATAGGGGATTGACTTTTCTTATAGGTTGGTTTCTACAATGCAATAGAGGGGATTGGTGTCTCCTATAGGTTTGTCCCTACAAATTGATGTCATAGTAGGTCATAACCTACAAGATATTTTATATAATGCATTTTTGTGGTTTCCTCCCATAAGGGTTTCCATGTATATTATGTGATACTTGTTCAGTTTATGATATTGATGATTTATGAATTTATAATTCTTAAATAAGTAAAAATTGTCATTATATTGATTCACTCCTCTCTCAATATAATTGTGACATCCAAAAATTGGTATTGAAATTGATTCTTCAAAAGAAATATAACCACACGAAGGTAGATGCTAGAGAGACCATGGCTATTCATAAAGCTTGAATCAAAGCTCCTACATTTGATGGATAATATTATGCCTTTTGGAAGTTAAGTATGAGGGTATATTTGATGTCTCCTGGTGCTTATCCTTGGAAAATTGTAGTGGAAGGAAGGAAGGACAATAAGCATAATGCAGAAGTCACGAATGACATCTTGAATTTCCTATAAAAATCATGGTTTGAAAAGGTGATTCACTGTAAAATAAAAAATAAAACATATATGGGATAAGCTGAAAAACACATATGAAGAGTATGATATTAAAGAAATAAAATAAGTAGAGAATCTAAAATATGGATACTACATATGAAATAAGAACAAAGAGGTTGACTTATAAGGATGAAGTTGAAGTTGAAGTAGATGCAAAAGAAGTGGAATCTATGAAAAGAAGTTATGACAAACACAAAGAAAAGATACTATTTTTTCATAATTGTAGTAGAATATCTCATCTTACTTCTAAACATCCTTTTGAAAAATATGAAGCAGTGATGATAAAGAAGATATCCTAGCCATGAATTATCAAGCTATCGATCATCAAAATGAAGATTCATACTTGGAAGAAGAATATAATAGCTCATTGGAAGAGAAGAATGAACATGCATCTCATGAAAACAAATAAGAACTCATACTCATAACCATGGAGGTTTAGTATATGGATCACGAAAATAATGACCATAAAGAAATATCATATTCAGTGGAAGAAGATGTTCTTAAGGGAGATATTATCATTGAATTAGAAGAAATAAAAAGAACTGATAAAAATAAAAAGGAGATATCATAGAAAGAAACAAATAATTATCTTGATGATTCAATATCTCTCTCATGAAGTGATAGCTAGAAGAGGGAAAGAAATGGAAGAAAGGAATGACATTATGAGAAACTAGAAGTTGAATTTGTTTCATTGAGAAAAGATCTGGAAAACTCCAATGATCATTTGTATCAAATCTTGAAGTTTGGAAAGACTTTTGAAATGTTAGATGAAATTATAAGTTGCTAGAGATCTCATATTATTAAAATAAGTCTTAGCTATGATCAAAACATTCAAAGGATAATAAAGGTAAATTCCATTATAAGAGAATTGCAAAAAGGAACCTAAAGTTAGATGCAACATTAAGAAGGAGAGCTTAGTTGTAGACAAAGTGAATAATTTTTTTTTGATCACCAAAAAATTTCTCTCATACATCTTAGGGGAGTTCCATAGTAGTTGTAGAATATGTTGGGTTGTGTTATATTCTTTCCACGACTAATCCACGTAGTTAACCGGGGGGTTAGAAGGGGGGCAGAGCCCCCCCTTCATTGCACTGATTGCGTAAAGGGGGAGTCATAAGGGGTTTGAGGGGTGCAGGGAACCCCACTCTATGGAGTAGTGCCCTGAAAATTTTTGGTTTTGGACCCTATGTTAGGTTGGGTGGTCCTACCTATGGTTTTGTGCATGATTTTCGCACATGGTTTTGGACGCAATGGTTTTCGATCCATGGTTTTGGACGCGATGTTTTTCAGTCCATGGTATTAGATGCTTCGACATGTATAAATATGTATTGTAACATTGAAAGGAACATAATGAAAAATCAAGGTAGTAGTCTCGGTTTTGGGATCCAGGGGAAAATCTCTGTGTATATGTGTTTTATGTGTTATGCTCTCGCATTGTTTATTTTATGTGTTTTATAATTCATATGCAGGTAATTTCTGTATGGGGTTAAAACCTACATTTGGTATCAGAGTTGTTTTGGCTTCAAGGGGGTTCCTTTGTTGCTGAGGGGTTTCACTCGGGTCTGTGGTAGACCCTATTCAGTGGGAAATCTGCGAGATCGATTCTAGTGGTGAAAGAAGATGGCGAGCAGTGGAAAGATAGAGATTGAGAAATTTAATGGTCAGAGTTTTGAATTGTGGAAACTCAAGATAGAAGATCTGTTGGTGGATAAAGACTAGTGGATCGCGGTAGATCTGGGTACTAAACCAATGGGAGTGTACGATGAAGAATGGAAGAAGTTGGATCGGAAGAAAAAGAGCATAATATGATTGTGTCTCTCAGATTCGGTATCACTGAATGTATCAGGGGAAGCTACAACAAAGACTTTGTAGGACAAGTTAGGGACTTTGTACCAATCTAAGTCTTTGGTGAATAAACTGTTCCTACGGAAAAAGCTGTATAACCTAAGGATTAAAGATGGAGACTCGGTGACAAAGAATCTGAATGCATTTAATACTTTGGTAAGTGAGTTAGCATTTGTTGATATTAAAATTTCAGATGAAGATAAGTGCTTTAGTTTGTTATGTTCTCTACCAGATTCATGGGATAGTCTGGTTATTGCAATAGGTAGCAATGAAACTGCCTGGCAGTTTGATGAAATAGTCTCATCCTTACTGATGGAGGAGATGAGATGGAAAAGTATGGAGAGCCAGAATGGTGATGCCTTGTCTAAACGAGGACAGTCCCAGAACAGAAACAAAAATAAGTCATTGAGTGGGAGATCTAAATCTAGAGGTAGATCTAAATCTCCAGGAAAACTTGTAAAGGTGGTGTGCTGGAAATGCGGAAAGGAAGGGCACTACAAAAGGGACTGTAAATCTGAAGCTCCTGATAAAGGAAAGGGATATGATGACGCTCCTTCTGCAGAGGCAAAAGCCACCTCACATGAAGGTGGGGATGTGTACTTGGCTTCTTCAAGTAAACATGTAGATCATGAGGCATGGTTGATTGACTCAGGTGCATCCTTTCACTTCACTCCCCATAGAGAGTGGTTCTGTGAGTATGAGAAATACGATGGTGGTGATATATTCTTAGGGGATGATAGGAAGGCTAGAATCATTGGTCGCGGAAAAGTAAAGTTGAAGTTACAAGATGGAAGGGTTAGAACACTTTTGGGTATTCTGCATATTCTTGCATTGGCCAGAAATTTGATTTCTGTAAGAAAGTTGGATGATGCAGGTGTAAAAACAATGTTCGAGAAGGATATCTACAAGATGGTTCGGGGAGCACTAGTATTGATGCAGGTTGTTTGGATTGGAACTCTGTACAAGCTGCAAGGTAGCATGGTTGTTGATGGGTGCAACAATTTTTTGGTTCCTGAAGGTGAAGTAGAAAATCTAGTGGTCTATGGAGAGAAGACCATGCTGTGGCATCAAAGACTTGGACATATTTGACAGAAGGGCCTTCGAATACTTCATGGTAAAGGTATGGTAGAAGGTATTAGTAATAACTCTCTGGATTTTGATTTCTGTGAAAATTGTGTATATGGGAAGCAGAATCAGGTTAGTTTCCCCTCTGGTGATAAGAAGGTGAAACATATATTAGAGCTTGTGCATAGTGATGTGTTTGATCCTGTGAAGGTTCCATCACTGGGTAAGTCTGTGTACTATGTATCATTTATAGATGACTTCTCAAGGAATACATGGATATATTTCCTTAAGAAGAAATGTAAAGTCTTTGACAGGGTTAAAAAATTCAAGGCTATAGTGGAAAACGAGACAGAGAAGAAGATAAAGGTGCTGAGGATAGATAACAATGGAGAGTTTTGCAGTAAGGAATTTGAAGAATTCCGTAAGAAGTGTGGTATAACATGACAGAAGACTAATCCATATACACCTCAGCAAAATGGAGTTGCAAAATGAATTAACAAGATGTTGAGGGAAAGGGTAAGAAGAATGCTCAATGGTGCCAGGTTAGGACAAGAATTATGGGCAGAGACGGTGGAGACAGCATGTCACCTAGTCAACATATCACCTTCATCGGCGTTGGAGGATAAAACTCCACAAGAGGTATGGACTGGTAAGAAAGCCTCTCTTTCACATCTGAGGGTATTTGAATGCGATGCATATGTACATGTCCCAAAGGAGAAATGAACCAAATTGGATAGTAAATCTGAAAAGTGCATCTTTATTGGGTATAAGGATGGTTTAAAGGGTTATAAGCTTTGGAACCCAGTAACAAGGAAGGTTGTGTACAACTGAGATGTGGTGTTTAGAGAGGTGAAAGATGTTATTAAACATGAAGTTTAACCAAAGGAACCTGAGAAGATAGAGTTTGAGCTAAAGGAGGAAGAATCAGACTCTATAGTAGAGGAGGAATCAGAAGATGAAGAGCCACAAAATCTGGGCGTGAGAAGATCTGTTCAAAAAAGAAGACAACCATAAAGGTATAGTCCATTTGCTTTGTGTTCAAATTTTGCTTTATCTATTACTGATGATGATCTCAGAACTGTGAAGGAAGCAGTAGATTCAGAGGATGGAAAACTCTGGAAAGAGGCCATGGTTGATGAAATGGCATCTTTGCACAAAAATGAGGCTTGGGATCTGGCGGAGTTGCTAGATGGAAGGAAACCCATTGGTAGCAAATGGTTGTTCAAGAAGAAGACAAATGCAGAAGGAAAGGTGGAGAAATACAAAGCTCGGTTGGTAGCAAAAGGCTATTCCCAGGTGTCAGGAATTGATTTTGGTGATATTTTTTCTCCTGTTGCCAAGGTAGCTTCTATTAGATTACTTTTATCTGTTGATGTTGCTTTTGATTTTGAGGTAGAACAGATGGATGTGAAGAAATAATTTCTTCACGGGGATCTGGAAGAGGAGATCTACATGAAGTAACATGAAGGATTTGCGATGAAGGGTAAGAAAGAATTGGTATGCAAGTTAAAAATAAGTCTCTGTATGGGTTAAAATAGTGACCAAGGATGTGGTATCAAAAATTTGATACATTTATATGGGGACTTGGATTCAGCAGAAGCAAAGCAGATCACTGTGTGTATTTTAAATTAATTGGTGACCATGTTATTTATTTGGTCTTGTATGTGGATGATATGTTGCTGGTTGGAAATGACAAAGAAATTATCCAAGATTTGAAGACCCAATTGTCCTCCAAATTTGACATGAAAGATCTTGGTGCTGCAAACTATATTTTGGATATGGAAATTAAAAGAGATCGGACAAAGAGAAAGCTCTTGTTAAACCAGAGGAAGTATGTTGAGATAATAATGCAGAGATTTAATATGCATGAGAGTAAAATGGCTAAGGTTCCTATTCCTGTAGGTGTAAAGTTATCTGCTGAATAGTGTCCCAAGACACAATTGGAGGAAGATGACATGTTCCGTGTTCCATATGCAAGTGCAGTCGGTAGCCTTATGTATGCAATGGTCTGTACTAGATCAGACATTGCACATGCAGTGGGAGTATTGAGCATGTTTATGTAAAAACCAGGAAAGGAGCATTGGACAATAGTGAAGCGGGTTTTCAAGTATTTGCATGGCACTAGTGATTATGGTTTGTGCTACCAAGGAAGACCAGGATTGGACAGAGTGTTGGATATCTATGGCTTTGTTATGCAGACTGGGCTAGAGATCCGGATCAAAGAAGATCTACAATTGGGTATGTGTCTAACCTATTTGGAGGTGCAGTCAGTTGGATGAGTAAGAAACAATCTGTAGTGGCACTATCAACTATAGAGGTAGAATACATGACAGCCACTCATGCAAGCAAGGAAGCAGATTGGTTGCATAGATTGTGTTCAAACATTGGTTTAGTACAGGGAGCTATAAGGATAGACTATGACAACCAAAGTGCAATTTTCTTGGCAAAGAACCTTGCATATCATTCAAAGATAAATCATATTGATGTTCAGTATCACTTTGTGAGGGATATGATAGAAGAGAAAAAGGTGTTGTTGGTAAAAGTGGACACTTTGAAGAATACTGCAGATGCATTGACAAAATTTGTGAGCTTTGAGAAGTTCTCTTGGTGTAGAGAAACAATGGGCATTACAGGGCTGGATAAATGACTAAGCTCTCTTGTGGCCACTTGTGGAAAGGAAACAACAAGTGGGAGAATGTTGGGTTGTGTTATATTCTTTCCATGACTAACCCACGTGGTTAACCGGGGGTTAGAAGGGGGTGGAGCTCCCCTTTCGTTGCGCTGATTGCGTAGCAGGGGGAGTCACAGGGGGTTTGAGGGGTGCAGGTAACCCCACTCTATGGGGTCTGCGGATTTTGGATCCTATGTTAAGTTGTGTGGACCTACCTATGGTTTTGTGCATGATTTTCGCACATGGTTTTGGACGCGATGGTTTTTCAGTCCATGGTATTGGATGCTTTGACATGTATAAATATGTATTGTAACATTGAAAGGAACATAATGAAAAATCAAGCTGGTAGTCCCGGTTTTGGGATCCAGGGAAAAATCTCTGTGTATATGTGTTTTATGTGTTATGCTCTCGCATTGCTATGTGTTCTATAATTCGTATGCAGGTAATTTCTGTATGAGGTTAGAACCTACAAAATAATTGTGTATAGACAAGTTCTAATCATGGATATACAAGGCGGGTATCATATTTAGCAGATATACCCCATTTCCAATGGTTTCAAAGGGGAAGAAATTGTGGATAATGGGAATGAGGGAGATTCGTTTAAGATTAAAAAGCATAGGTCTAATTTGAAGCTCAAATGTTGAGGGTTTCCATCAATACAATGTGGGATATTGTTGGAAAATGTGTTTTGACGGATGCAACAAGGTAGGATGAAGAAAATTGTACTAATAGGAGTATGTGCAGTGTGTTATCATTGATGTCAATATGTATCAACATAACTTTAAGGATCTTAGGGATCAATAAATGTTGGAAGTAAGAAAACATACTATAGTTGGACCCTCTAGGATTTAGTAAGTAGCTCACATCACAATCCATTAAAGATGAAACCTATTCCTTTTAAGGGGTCCCAACCTACTCGAAGCTTAGCCACAATGGGGGTTTGAGATGAAGTTAGGTACTAAAAACACCGAAGATACATAAAATTCATTGAATGGATTTACCACATCCCCACCCTCTTATTTCCAAAACCACCATCGTCCCCCCTTCCCCCAAAAGCATTTGATGTGATACAAAAATAGAAGTAGGTGACGTGGAACTAGTGGGGCAAAATGTGACAATTCCATTGTCAATTAAGAGAAGGAAAGTTCACCATCAAGTTTTGTTTAGTGTATCATTGCTTAACCATTGGATATTTTTAAATGAAACTGCTGATAGATTTATTTGATATTTGAAAAGGTTGGCCCTTGGTCCACTCACTAGTCACAAATCACTTAAGAATTAGTGCTTAAGGGATAAGATGTCTTGGGCCCTTGAAACCATGGATATGAAAATGTACAAGAGTTAACAAACTTTCTCTCATACTTGAGATGACTAACCCCAGATGAAGCTCTCGGTCACAAAGAACATAAGGAATAGATCCTAAGGGCTAAAAGCCCCATTAGTACCCTGGAACATTAGGAATGAAAATGTTTACAAATTCACATGATAGCTAATTAATTCCTAGGATATGCCAGTTGGACAAGGATAGAGTAGTGATGTGGCAGGTGATAGAGTTGTGATGTGGCATGCCAGGTGGAGTATATGATGTTGTAATAGAGGACATGTGTCACTTTTATTTGGAATTTTTGGATGACCAACTATGTAAATGTGAGTTCACATGGAAAGTGTCAACAGAACCACATGACATATGACACATCAACATTATCCATGTTTCATATTATTATTGGGCAAAAAAAATGATGTGGCACGCTAAGTGGACCATAGAGCCTCTGACTCCCAAAGTAGTTTTTAGCTATCAAATCACCCTATAGCCAAGATCCATTAATTTTCAATCCCTAGAGACATAATAACTCATCAAAAAATAACAATAACATTGGTATGATTAGACGACAATATTTTTTAAGTATTTAAATATTTTTCTATATATAATATTTTAGAAGACTATTCTAGTTTAAAAATACATATGTATAGAAGGTAGGAGGATATTCAATAAAAAACATATAATTTACTATTAAAATTGGTAAATTTTTGGAGAATATCATTCATTTAATCATTTGTAAGTAAAACTGAGGCGAATTTTTAACCAAATTAGCGCAATATTTTTTTTCAGAAAATGTACAAAAAATAGCCCATTTGTGAAATTTCACTCCTTAAAATTTTCCATAGATTAAGCCCTTACAACCTTGGAATCCTAAAATGACATATTATTAAAAATCTCATAATTTCCTAATTGCTCAATAACATTGACTTATAGTCATAGGGTCAAGTTATAGAAAGTTAACATGCATCACATGAGAGCTTAGTTCCCCATCCTAAAGGGATGTTTAGAAAATCATGGTTGAGTTAACCCAATAGTTTGAGAAGCAAATATGAAAATCTAAGTGGTATTTTTCTAGTCTATTTCATTTTTTTGTGCGTATATGTTAACATTCAAGTGAAAGGATGGATTTTTTTTTTTCCCCTTGTGTTACTGCGCATACAATTGATTTCCTTGGCTATAATATATTGTTTCGATATTACTCAATAGCATGAGGAATGTAAAATGGATAAAATTTGGTTTTTTTTGGTGTGATAAAGGAAAACCATGAATAGAAAAACAATGGGTAATTGTATTTTACTTTGCATCCTAAAATGTGAATCATATGTTTTTAATGGTGCTCATTACACAAATTCGAATTTCGGCTAAAGCCATAGTCATCCATAATTATGGATTATTCGATGTCATTGTGTCCAAATTTTCTCTTTTTCGTCCTCATAGAAGGAAAAATTGTTGTTATGTTGAGAATTGTTTTATTCCTTTATTAAATCATACTGCTGGAAGCTCCCACGTGTATTATGTATTTGAAAGATTTATTTTAATATGAATTCTTAAGTCGATTTGACTCATTATATTTTGGGGAAGAGTTCGGATTATCTTAACGAGTTTGCAATTTGTATTTTTGAAAAAGTAGGGTTTTGATACATTGGTTTCTCACGTCACCGTCTTTGACTAATGAAATGGTTACATTTTTCACACAATGATATTGGCTAGTCTCAAATTAATTAGATTTTTTTTATTTTTATTTTTAATTTTCTTATTTAAAAAAAATGATATGGCAAGTCTCTAATTAGATTTTTTTATTTTTATTTTCTTATTTTAAAAAAATGATATTGCAAGTCTCAAATTAAGTATATTTAATTTTATTTTTTATTTTATTTTTTTCTTTATTTTAAGGAAATTAGCTAGTTCAGAGTATTCTTTTTTATTTTAAAGAGTTAATGTTTCACCTATCTATTTTTTAAAATGAAAAGGAAATATTTTGTGAGAAACTCAATTTTCTCTTTGTGTTCTACTCGAAAAAGCATGCATTAGAGTAAGTAATGGATAATATGTCCATATAAGACATTCACTTTGGATAATGCAACTTATTAAGGTAAGTTCAAGATGATATATTCATATTCAAAAGGAACAATGTTGTTTGAAGGTATTTTGCTTACTACAACTTTAGAAGTCTAGTTTTAAAGTCTTAATACTAGAAATTGCACCAAATTTTGCAAAGAAAACACCATGAGTCGTTAGAATCTGAAAAAGGAGCATAGATGAAGACTATTCATCACCATAGAAGTAGATTATTCGAGGGAACACTCACTTCTGTTTTAGAGTGAATGTTTTCTTATCCTTCTGAAACAACAATTTAGACTCAACATTCCCCATTGGTTCAACTTCTAAAAGCATATCATTGTAGTATTTTATTCCCTAAAACAATGCATTGTCATCTGTAAAGGCACCATCAAAGACATACACAAGACTAGGGATATCTTAACTTATTAGCTTTTAGATGAAAAATTGACAAGGTGGCATAAAAAACAGTGAAGTGTGAAAACATAGGGGAAAAGGATTGAGTTACTTACTTAGAGATGCATATGGATCAAGTGGCTTGTAGTTGAAGCTGAGAATTTGGGTCAAGTTGTTGAAGTTTGGATGTTCAACAACAATATTCCAATCACTATAATTCATCATGTAATTGAGGTTTGTGATAGGATTTTCACTCTCCAATACTGTTTGTAGTTGAGCTTGACATGCCAATGTATTATAATTGGGCACAAGTGAGAAGTGAACTATACGAGAGGAGATGTATTGCTGTTAGTGGGTGTTTGTACTCCCAGAATCGTAAGATGCGGGGAACCTCTCCTATAACGAATTGAAGGTGAATGAGCTATGTATCATGTCAATTGATTGAATTGAAAAAAACAAAATTAAGAGGAATCTACCAAAGTGAATATGGTTTATATACTCAATACAAGCCCCAGGAGAAGTGAGATTGTTGTGACAACCACAAGAATGTGTAGGGCAAGAGACAATAGTTTCATCTTTGTGACACAAGAATTGAGAGTCCTCTTAGCCAGAAAATATGAATATATACATATCACATTCCAAGCCAATGCAACAAAACACAATTCACCACATTACACTGATTTCATAGGAACTCTAAATTCAAACTAATCTGACTTTCATTAATGAATTAATCTTTTCAACATTATTAATTACTAAGCCATAAAATAGGGGATGGTAACTATCGAGTTCTCCTCAAATTGTCAACTACACATAAGGTAGGGTTTTCCTTTTTAAGGCATGTAGAGATAAACTGATTGCATTTTTACTACTTACTATCCTTTGGGACATTAGTATGGAGTATGTTCAACATTGCCACTAAAATTCTATGAGAAAAATCATAAACTTCAACTACATATCACATGGGAATCAAAAACCAAGTTCTTTAATTTGTAGTATGTACATGGGAATGAGCCACCATGTTTGCCGTCTTTGGTAAAATAGGGCTATGCTTTTGTAACCAATGAAGACATGTTGTAGATGGTCAGGGTTAGGAATTCTTATCCCAGGCCAAATGGAGTCTACAAACTCCACTTTGTGTCATAAAAACACGTGCAAAAAGGATAAGCTAACACAGTCTACACATGGCATCGCAGTCTAAAAAAACATTGGATTCCATAATTGTTGTGTATTCCAAAGTGGGATTATGCACGTTGAATTCATCTTCAACAGGATTCAAAATTTCCAATACCATGAGAGAGGAGGAATGCCTAAAATTTTTTCCTTCTCTACGTTTCCTTCGGATACCCCTTATAGAGGATGGGCGTTTAGACGAACGACATGATATGATCTAGAGCGATAATCAATCCCATAATGAAATCTCGGCTGTAGCGATGCGTCACTATCAGATTGAATGCATCTCCTCCAAAGCTTATATTTGATATAACCTTCTTTGGCTTCACCTATAAAACAACAAATATTTTTAGAACTTGGCATGACTATAGTCCAATGAATTACTCTGAGCATACATAATGAATGTAACAAGACTTACGAGAACATATAGACCTCATTTGTCTTTGCCATAGTGATGTTCATTCATTTGGATTATATTGTAGGGGTCATCAATAAAGGATGAAAATGTTTCAAATGAAGGCTTAAGAAATAAAAGTAAATGTGCTTCAAGCAATTCCTAGTACATGGTGATAATATGCAATCAAAAAGTGGGGCTTCACTAGGCACTGAAGTTGACCTAGAACATTGTTCTCATCCAAGCACTGCATTAAAGTCACTAGATACAACAATGACCCAAACTAGATAAACGTATATAGGGTAACCTAGTTAAGGTAACTTCATATAACGGTGACTCAGTTCGGATAACTGCATATAGTGGTGACCCAATTGGAGATACCCTTACTTTAGTGGAATCCGAGCTTGAAAGATCTAACATCCATGGATCGCCAAATGCCAAAGTTGAGAGATTTATGTGGGAGCAGGAGGATGAGAATTGGTTGAACAATCTGCTAGTTTTGGAGGCAGAAATGACATGGCACACTCTTAGTGGATGTTTAGAAATTAATACTGAAGGAAATAAGACTCGAATGAGTTATCTCTACTAAGATTGAATTTCAAAGTGTTTGGCTGGATTGTTGCTACGAATGGGAAAAAACTACAGACCTACTTCGCTAGCATTAAAATTTCATAAATTCATTCTGTTAAATAGTTATGAAGCCATGGATTAATTGAACTTGTTTTTTTCCGAAGACCTTTTTTAAAGAAAATCCTCAGTTGATATATTGTAATGACAAAGAATTCCCAACTGACTAGTATGCACCTCCCTCCCCCTCAAAGTGAGGTTGAGAACATGGGTGGGTGCTTAACACATAGTTTAGAACATAGGTTCCATACATTGAATTATGTTAAATGTAGTTCCATACACATAATTATGTTTTGGCTTTACCCAAGTTTTTCAGGACCGATTTTGATTATCAACTGTATCCTTGATTTTCTCTCCAAATGTTGCAGTTGACACCTTCACTCTCAGTGCTACTCTTTCCTACGTATTGCATTATGATGTTCCCTTTGCAACATTTGGTGAAATTGCTAGTTATAATAGTTTATATTTATTTTAGTTTTGGATCTACTAAGCATTAAGAGGGATCAAATCTCTCAAGGTGCAAATCGTTTTTCGAGCTTCAAATTCAAAAGGAGGTTTAAATCTTGAAATATTTCATCTCTCCTTGGTAGATATAGAGTTAAGATGGATTAATATATATTATCTATATATATATTATATATATAATATAGAGATATAATAGACTATATATATATAATATATATACACACACTCACGCGCGCACACACACACCAATGTATTAATTCTTGGCATTAAAAAAAATCAACATTTCCTTGATTTTGACCTAATCAACAAAATTGTTTTAGCCATAAGATTTTTCTTAATTATGTATTGAAAATTTATTCTCACATGGACAATGAAATATATGTATTTACTTTATCCACATTAAAATGTTTTCTTCTTATCAATATTATTTAAATAGAATCTCTCTCTCTCTCTCTCTCTCTCTCTCTCTATATATTATATTATATATAATCCACTTTTGTATGTCAAACTTCATATTAAATACCCCTCTCTCTACTTGTTAA
Organism: Pinus taeda; assembly: GCA_000404065.3. Lineage (NCBI taxonomy): Eukaryota > Viridiplantae > Streptophyta > Pinopsida > Pinales > Pinaceae > Pinus > Pinus taeda. The sequence goes on along the minus strand of APFE030413960.1, from coordinate 238,488 downwards.
GGACATTTTTACTTTCAATTTATTTTTCCTATACTTAATATTAAAATTGAAATATTTAATTTATGGTTGACATTTGAACATTTTTTTGTGTTATTAATGTTTGTTTTACAAAGAAAATGTCTTAGCTTTGACTCATCAGTTCCTTGCCCTCGATGATTTTTGCCATAGACAACACCTACACATTTTTCCAGCTACATGTCACAACTATGGTTGTAATTATAGTTTTAAATATCTGCATGCTTTAAAATATAAAATACGTAAACAGTGTAAAATGTTGATGTATTGAAATTTCCTCAACACCCAAGGGAAGACTTTATTTTTGTTTATATTTAAATTATCGGTAAGATTGTATGAGATCTTTTTTCTATGGGGTTTTATTACATAGAAGAGACAAACACAATATTTTTCCTTAGATTATCTATTAGAAGGAAAATGAGAATGCATACAACTGTATGTATCTACAAAATGTAATTTTTCATTATGCTAAGGAAAAATTAAGATTTTTTCCCAAGTAAAAAAGTAAAAAAAACATATCTTAACTCTATGCTAAGTATATAGGAATTTCATATCTCTTTATGAGTATTATTTTACATCTCATTTGTAAACTCTTTTTCAAGTAGTGAAGAAATTACACTCTCCCTCATGCTAAAAGATAGAAAGTACTTATGGAAAAAAATTTTTTTATTTTTTTTTAATATCAATTATTTTATTATTATTTAAAAGTGATGTACAATAATTTACTTACATTGAGATGTTAACTTATTTTATTGGATGGCGAATATTGAATGGAGTTTTTATTATTAATATTTAAGTTTAGTATTGATTATTTTTTGTTCATTACATTTTTCATTATATAGTCTAATTATATATAGTATTATTATATAAAAATGCGATGGCATTTCCTGTTTTAATTATTAGAACGATTTTTTACTCATTATTTATAATATATATTATTTTAGTTATACATCATTTATTAAAAAAAAAATTATACGCTCTATCTTTATATATAAAAAATATAATTTAAATTACTTTCTAATTTTCTTAGGAGTATTTATGATTATTAATATTTATAATAATATAACTAAATTACACTAAATTTCAAGATTATTATAATGAAAATTATAAAAGTAACATTGAAATTCTTATATATATATGTGGAAGACTAATGAGTTTCCACGGGATTAATTTCAATATTTTTTAACCATTTAATTATTCTAGTATACACTTATTATAAAATATATTACTACAAACATAACATTACAAACTCTAATATTTAATAAAGTTACCGTATTGTATATATAAAGTTACCGTTTTGATTATACAATAGAACTTTGATTCCATGTGATTAGTGCTTTGTTGCATTGTTTTGTCACGGTTTCACACCTTTATAAAAGGGTAGTACCTGAACAAATTACCATAGATTCTATTATGGACAATGGGTAGAGATTATAAATCATGATATTTGATTTAAGAAGAATGTGTCATTTTTGAGCCAAGGTTTTCATCGTATCTTGTTTTATATTATAATTCATGTAAGAATCTTGTTTTACTTGATAATTGATGAAATTAGTATGCATCAATGGAATACCTGGAAGAACAATGTAGTGCTCCCTCACCATATTTTATATTTTATTTTGTGTGACTTTTATTTATAAGTTAATGTTTATTAAATATTAAAATTAATTTATGAAATCGAAATGAGAAAATATATGGTATATAAGTGAAGATTTCTATCCTACATTGTTTTAGATGTGTATAGGTATCCACTAATACCCAAAGAATAGTGGAGTGTAGTATAATGGAAAAATTGTTGTTTTTTTGGTAATAAATGTTTTAATTTTATTTATATGTTAATATTTGATAAATGTTAAAATTAAGGTATGAGATTGGAAATGAGAATAACTGATGATATGTACTTGTGGAGTAAAGAACTAATTTTTCACAATGATTGCATGAGTTATTAGTAGAGTGGGTTGAGGTTTGAAGGTATTTTTTGCAATGGTGAGCACAAGCTAGATAGAGGACCTTCCATGGTCAACATTAGGAGAGTGGTGAAGGGGAAGCTAAGTCAGCTAAGGAATGAAATTCCTTCTTCCCTCCCAAGGACATTGCCATTCACAAGGAAGCCCTTTTAGCTTGCTCCGAAAGTGCCCACATCTTCATACACTACCTCTCTGCCACAGAAAATGACATATGATGTGAATCAAAGAGGCAAACAATAAAAGCATAAGATATTCTCAAAGCTATTGAGGAAATGGAATTTCATGAGCTTCTAGATCCTCTTAAAACTTGCTTGGAAGATTTTCAAAAACATAATGCATTGAAGAGGGTAGAGAACCGGAAAAAAAAGCACAGATTAGAAGAGAAAAGGTGAAGTTGATTTGGAAATGGGGAATGGAAATGAAAGTCATGCAGAAGATGCAAATGAAGCACAAGATGATTTTGGTGAAGAAAATGAAGAGGATGAGAATGATGACTTAGAAAAATATTAGTTACTTCTCTTGATGATAGTTGATTCCTTCTTAGTTTATCTTTTTGTTTGTGGCGGTAGCTTGGTAGTTTACAAAAGTATTGAATTAATGAAGCTTAAACCAATATTTTCTCCCTGTGTTGAGTGGGGACCCGACATAATTGATGATATATAAAATACATCGTTATAAATATAATTTTGTAAATTATATACGCAAAGAATTAAAATTTTATTAAAAGGGGAAAAAATGGAAGTCATGGTTTTGCAAATTCCAGGCACTATGGCCATTGGAAAATTATTAGGGTAGTTGGATTCCCAACAAATCGTCTAGAACCCACGAACCAAGACACTGCAAGTAAAATAATCCCCATATGCTAGAGCAAAAAGCTCAAAATTCTTGGGCATTGGTTTAAACCGAGACAGCGCAAGACCCCACCATCAGATCTGTTGATCTCTCACAGCAATCCACGGGTATGAAATTTCTCGCCCACCAAAACTCCCAATGTAACATTCGACGCACGGGTAAGTTTATCAACCCCCCAAAAAATCATATGACCTGGTTCTTTGGCCCCAATCCCACACACATGATACCCTCCCACTACAATGACCCGAAATTAGACACCTCTGGGAATACCACCAATAACATCGCTGCCCGTCTTGTCGCCCCCAACAAACCACAGTCATGTTTTTCACAAACAAACCACAGTTTAAAAGCGTTGTAATAGATTCAAGCTGGGAACCCTCCAAATACGATGTCATCGTGTAATAATCTCAGCAATCCACACCCGAGAATTGTCACCTCAACGCATAGAGATGATTATCCCTCGTGAAAATTTCAATGTAGCTGGTTTTCGCAGATGCCATCGCAAGCGGCACGCCCATATGCACATAGATATTTGTATGGACACCATTAACCCTTGATTCTCTCGATTACATTGAATATCATTAAGGAAAAATATTATCTCATTTATGTCCTTGTGCTTTTATTTTATGACGTCAGCTACTAGTGAACGTTAATAGAGAGCATGTAATAGTTTCTCATGCCCTTGGTGTGTCTAGGGTCAGGGAGACAATGGGAAACTTCATACATAAGATTAGTATCAAAGAATGCATGCCAATCCTATCATACTTGGCTTTCCATACTTTATATCTTAGTCTAAGTTCCTAGTGAATTTGTGGCATGGTAACCAACAACTCCTTCCTGATCCAATATATTAGAATGGCTCGAGTAAGGTTCAACATATTCCACAACCCCTTGGTGACTACGACTATTCTAACATAGCATGTCAACTCCAATAGAAAGAGTCTCCCCATAAACTGAAGAATAAAAGAAAAAGCAAAACCCTAAATGTAAACTTGAAACCAAACCCTTGGGAACAACTATGAAATATGGAGGGAGGAAGAAAACAAGGGATGTAGCCTTTTCCTATAACAGAGATATCAAATAACCCCAACAACAATAATTAATATAGCACAAAGGGACCACAGTGGTCGATAAGTAATATGGTTGATCCTTACCCAAATAGGCCACAAATAGAGCCAATGAGTAACGTTCTAGGTAGAGGATGAAGCCAAAACCCTAGAAGGTTAAGCCTCAACATATAGGAAAATACCATTTATAGAATTATCCATTAACTAGAGAAAAGGGTAGCCCAAAAAAATCCAATAGTAATCATGAAAGGATAAATAATTCATATTATATCAAGGGAACAAAGATATCGTTATGGATTCTCTCGAGACTAGTGTGAATGAGTCATTTCCTAGAGATCGAGTTGGAATAAAACTTCTCCTTCCACCACCATTTGAATTCAGGGGCATTCTAGACTCCCTGAATATCTCTCGAACCATTATGCCGCATCTTGTACATCATGAGTGTATCCCCCACCTCTTTTCAGGCCAAGTGATAATAAAAAGGCACCATTGCATGGTGTGGACCAACAACATAGGTTGGCCTTCCAAATTCAACAAGAACTAGCTAGTTATGTCACCAAATATTTCCTATGTCCCACAAGATAGATGCAAAAGTACACTTTGTATTTCTCCACCTTTCCTTCTACATTCATCTTTTTCTTAAACACCCATTTGCTGCCAACAGGTTTCCTTCCAACCGATAACTCCACCAAATCCGAAGCCTCATTTTTGTGCAAACATGCCATTTCATCAACCATGGCCTCTTTCTAGAGTTTTCCATCCTCTAAATCTACCACTTCCCTCACAGTTGTGGGATCATCATCAGTAATAGATAAAGAAAAATTTGAATAGAAAGCAACTATAATACCTTCCTAGTTTCCTTGTTTCTCGAATTGATATTCTCACAACTAGAGTTCGTGAATCTTCATCTTCTGATTCCTCTTTTGCTGTAGAGTATGATTCCTCCTCCTTTAGCTCAAACTCTATCTTCTTAGGTTCCTTTGGTAGGACTTCATGTTTAATAATGTATTTCACCTCTCTAAACACCACATCATGGTTGTACACAACCTTCCTTGTTTCTAGGTTCCAAATCTTATAACCTTTTAAACCATCCTTATACCCAATAAAGATACACATTTCATATTTACAATCCAACTTGGTTCTTTTGTCCTTTAGAACATGTACATATGCATTGCATCCAAATACCATGAGATGTGAAAGAGAGAGTTTCTTACGAGTCCATATATCTTGTGGAGTCTTATTGTCTAATGATAATGAAGGTGATCTTTTGACCAGGTAACATGTAGTCTCCACCACCTCACCTAGAATTCCTATCCTAACCTGACACCACTGAGCATGCTTCTTGCCTTTTCCATCAACATCATGTTCATTCTTTATGCAACTCCATTTTGCTGAGGTGTGTATGGAGTATTGTTTTGTCGTGCTATACCACACTTCTTACACAAATCTTCAATTTTCTTCTGGAAAACTCCACCGTTATCTGTCCTCAGCACCTTTATCTTCTTCTATGTCTTGTTTTCCACCTGAACCTTAAATTCTTTAAACTTTTCAAAGACTTTAGATTTCTTCTTGGGAAAATATATCCTTGTATTCCTTGAGAAGTCATCTATAAATGATACATAGTACACATACTTACTCAGTGATGGAACCGACACATGTCCAAACACATCAATGTGCATAAGCTTTACTATCTATTTCGCCCTCAGAACCAAAGGGGAAACTTACCCGATTCTGCTTTCCATATACATAATTTTCATATAAATCAGAATCTAGAGAGAAAGTAGACATATATTCTTCCATACCATTACCATGATGTATTCAAAGGCCCTTCCCTCTAATATGTCAAATCCTTTGATGCCATAACATGGTCTTTTCTCTAGAGATCGCTATATTTTCTTCTCCACTTTCACGAACCACAGAACTATTGCACCCATCAATAAAAATTCTACCTTGAAGCTTATACAAAGTTCCAATCTAAACTCCCCACATAAATACTAGTGCTTCCCGAACCATATTACAGGTATCTTTCTCTAACACTATTTTTACACCTGCATCATCCATCTTGCTTACATAAATGAGATTTTTAGCCAATTTAGGAATAGGCAGAACACTCAAAAGTGTTCTAATCCTTCCACCCTACAAGTTGAACTTGAATTTTCGCGATCAACAATTCCAGCCTTCCTACCATCCCCTAAGAAGACATCACCACCATCATATTTATCATACTCGCAGAACCACTCCATGTGGGGAGTGAAGTGAAAGGATGCACCTGAGTCAACCAACCATGCCTCATGATATACATGTGTACTTGAAGAAGAATCCAAGTACACATCCTCACCTTCATCTGAGGTGGCTTTCACCTCAGCAAGAGGAGCATCATCAAATCCCTTTCCTTTCTTAGGAGCTTTAGATCTACAATCCTTTTTGAAGTGCCCTTCCTTTTCGCATTTCCAACACACCTTTACAATTCTTCCTGGAGATTTAGATCTCCCACTCGAGGATTTATTTCTATTTCTGTTTTGGGACCGTCCTCGTACAGATAAGGCATCACCATTCTAACCCTCTGTATTTTTCTTTCTCATCTCCTCTGATAGAAACGATGAGACTATTTCATCAAACTGAAAGGTATTCACATTGCTACCAATTGCAACAACCAGACTATCCCACGAATTTAGTAGAGAATACAACAAACTGATGCACTTATCTTCATCTGAAATTTTTATATCAACAGATAACAATTGGCTTACCACAGTATTAAAGGCATTCATATGCTCTGTCACTGAGTCTCCATCCTTCATCCTTAGGTTATACAACTTTTTCCATAGGAACAATTTATTCACCAGAGACCTAGATTGGTAGAATGTCCCTAACTTGTCCCACAAATCCTTCGCCAAAGCTTCACCTGATACATTCAACAATACTGAATCTAAGATACACAACTATATTGTTGTTTGCCTTCCAATCAAAATTTTCCCAGTGTTTAGCTAACATTGTTATTGGTTTAGTACCCAGATCAACGTGATTGACTGATCTTTATTCACCAGCAGATCCTCCATCTTGAGTTTCCACAACTCAAAACAATGAACATTAAATTTATGATTTCTATCTTTCCACTGCTCGCCATTTCTTTCACTACAAGAATTGATCCTACAGATCTGCTACTAAAGAGGGTCTACCACAAGTCCGATCAAAACCCCTCAGTAACAAAGGTGTCCCCTTGAAGGCAAAACAGCTCTGATACCAAATGTAGGTTCTATCCCCATACAAAATTTACCTGCATACAAATTCTAAAAACAAAAAAATCAACAATGGCGAGAGCACAAAACATAAAACAAATATACATAGAGATTTTAGCGTGGATCCCAAAATCAAGACTATCAGATTGATTTTTCATTATATTCCTTTCAATGTTACAATACATATATATACATGCTAAAGCATCCATTGACCCCAATCCATTAACCCTAGATTATAACATAACCATAGTTCCCTTGGTTGGATCTACAAAATACCATGGGAAGAAAACCATTATGCCCAAAACCATGTGTGAAAACCATGCACAAAACCATAGGTAGGTCCACCCAACTAATATAGGGTCCAAAACAAATTTCCCTGGGTCACTTCCTCGGACCCCGTAGAGGGGGGCTACTTCCCCCTCCTATGACCTGCCTACTATGCCTAGCACAATGAATAGGGGGAGCTTTCGCCCTGCGCAACTAACAGGGGGGTTTTCCCCCCACGCGTAGGGCTAGTCGTGGAAATAATATAACACACCCAACATCAGGCATACTATATTTCTACTTGTCAACGATGTCTTTGTCTGTTTGGCATGCTTTATCTATGTATTTGGTAAACCAACTCAACCTGGGTCATGACTCTTCAATGACCAATGTTATTCTCTTAACTTCTTTAACAAATACTAATTGCAATAGGTGGACTACGATCGTGGGATTGCTAAATTGGAGAAGTAATTGTTCAATTTGTTTAGTCTCATTGTTTGGTGGATTATCATCGGTATTTACAACTTCTAGTTCCTTTCTTTGATCATTTTCATTATGTTAAACAACGAGTATGTCTGATTAATGTTGTGATGTTTGCTGAAGGAATTATCTACTAGTGGGACTTGATATTGATACAGTCAAAATACATTAGATAGTGGGACTAGAACCATCAATTTCCATTTCATCTACTTACCCTCTAGGACTTATTTTTCAACTGTTATTTTTTGTCAAAGTGGTTAATGTTAAGCCTCTTAACTCATCTGAGGAGTTACATGCATCTTTCCTCACACGCTCACAATTTTGCATTTTTCTTCTCTGCTATTCTTCTCTTATTTGTTCTTGTTGTTATTGTCATTTATCCCTTGTTATTTTCTATATATTTTCCAACTTCTTATATCCTTAGTTATAGTTGTGTTAGGTACTTTCTTATTGTATTTTTCTGGATGTCGGCCTTCTTCCTTCCATTTTTATGACTTTTAACTATTTTTCCAAATTTAATTCTTTTTTTTTTCTTCTTCTTTTTTTCATGACGCATTACCCCCCCATACCATCCTGGCTATGTGTCGGTGAGCGAGCGAGTATGTAACAACCACGTTTATTTGCTTAGAAAGTAATTCTAGGCTTCTTTCGTATCTATACATTGCACGTTGAGGAAGCTATTCCAGTTAGTTTTCCTTTTCTGCTAGTCAGTATTTATTTGAGTCTGCAATAGAGGTCGGTACTTGATGATATGACTAGCACCCTTGCCAAGGAGGAACTTATGTAGGAGGGTGGGAATCAAGCAAAATAAATTATCATGAAAATCTTCGAAGCATATAACTTTGACACAATCAATGGAAGTTTGTTCTTATATTGATCATTCTTCATAGAAATTTTCCAAAATCAACTCGACCCACTTGTGTAGATTGGTTTGACCATCATTTGAAATCTTGAATAAAAGTCTAGCATCAAATTCACTTTATGGCTTTTTCATGAGCGATTCCACTAAGGAATTTCTTAATTTCTGTTAGGGCACCTTCGATAAACTATTCATGCACTTTTGCGAAGAAATTGGCTCTGTCTTCTGCTAACAACAGTCAATTCCTTCATGCATAGTTCTTCAAGTATTTATTTATTTTTGTCTCCCACCACAACTCTATCTCTTCCAATTTTCACGTTTACGCTTGCATATGTTTCATGAATCGATTCGAAAAATAATGGAAACAGAACCAATGTTGTGGCCTACGGAAAAGTGTACATGGTTTCCATTAACATATAAATGAAGCATTCACATAGTAAAGCACATAAGTAAAGAGAAATGGAAAAAATACAAGTAGTAGAGAACCATTGGAAGCACACTTTATATTATATATCTTAAACCAAATTAGAAACAATACATTGATTTATAGACAAATATTTATATCATGTCCGGATAGTTACAACAATATAACTATCCGACCAAACTCTAACTAAATTATCTTTATTTATCTTAACAATCCTCTTTACAATGTATGTTTTTCGACTTGACTTGGCTAGTTGACTAAGTCGACTAGCTTCTATAACACATCTTTAATAGTTCTTTTACAAAATTATAGTGGCCTCATTTTGACTAGATTTGTTGACCAATATATCCTATAGCAAGGTTCTATAGGAAATAGAAATAACAATAGTACGAAAAAAAACATATATTCAAAGGACAAGATGCACCACCATAGGAAAGAAAAACATAAAAATAGTTTAGGAATATTGGGATGTCATAGGAGCTGGGCCATTTGGACTAGTACCACAGGGTGCTACGAACTTAAAATAAGACTAAATGTGTTTCTCAATATTAGTCAAGAAAGATTCCAACCTAGCCAAACTATCCTACGTTTTCCATTGATTATGTTGAATATCATTAAGGAAAGGGATTATCTCATTTCTGTCCTTACACTTTTCTTTTAGCAATTGCCCCAATGATCGAGACTTATGTAGGAACGCAAAAAAACACAGATATAAACATAAAAATAGAGATGCAACAGAAATAAAACTTCATTTCCTTAACACCAGAGAAATCAAATATGCTTAATACAAAATGGAAATAAGCTAGCCTAGGTGATGGTAACTTACCTATGAGAAGAGATGTGGCACCTACATGCCTCTGAATTGTGTTACAATGAAAATCAATGGAATTTTTTTTATTGAACAACAAAGGGAAACCCTAAAAAACCAAAAACCTAACCCTAGGAGATGGAACATGAAGAATTTTTGGCCCCTGTTGGGTTAGTTGGGAAGCCAACTTGTTGGGGTGATAACTTAGTCATATGATCTTTGTTTAGTGAGTACGCCACCTCATTAGAAAGATATCTCCAAGTAATACCGGATTTACAACAAGCCCCTAACTATGGCCACAATCTTGTGGAAGACCTCAAAAAAGTGTCAATTAGTGGGTCAAAATAGCTCTAGAAGTTTAGGACTCGAAAAACTACTAAAAATAGTAAATGTTGCTATAATCAAGGAAAATAATGAAATTGATTGGATTTCTAGGTGGAATAGGTAGGTATCCACCAATATCCACCTCGACTATTCCTCCCCCCTTAGGAAGAAATAGTCCCATAGCAGGTAGAGCCTCTATGAGGTGAGGAAATTTCTGTTGAACATAGTCCCTAGTGAGCCACTTCCTTTGGTGAAAGAGTTGGCCTTCTTTAACAATTCATTATAGTTGGATCCTATGTTGTTGAGTGTTCTTGATTTGTGTGTCAATGATCCTATAAGTTGTGCCACGTTTGATACAACTTGGGTTGAGCTCTGTTGGTGTCAACTTCTCAGCAATGTCAAATGTGTCTAACAATAAGGGAAAGTATGGTCGTAGTCAGTCCACATTGGATACTGGTTGTAGGCCAAGGAATGGTGGAATAGTGAGCTCGAAAGCATTGTAAGGCCCATATCAGAGCAAGTGAAGCTTGCGGTGGGGCCTAGTGAGGTGCTCCTTCTATAAATGTAACCAAACTTTGTCGCCCACCTGGAACATATGTAGAACCTGATGTTAATCATGACCCTGATTTTACTTGGCATTTGTTTTGTCCAATATGGCATGGACCTATTGGCGGATGTGTTGAGTGCACTCAATGAAGTTGTTAGCCCTGTCTGTTTTGGAAAGGATATGAGTCGAATATTCCTGAGTAGTTTCAAATTCCATGGCAACATCAATGGGACATAGTGGCTAGAATCTCAGTCCCACCTAAAAGGGGTTGTGGCTAGTTGAGTTGTGGAGAGCCCAATTGTAGCTCTGTTAGACATAGGGGAGGTGCTCATCGTATGTGCATGGGTGATTCTAGTTATACATGCATAGGATGTGCATGCTCATCTTGTTGACAATCTCTGTTTGGCCATATGTTTGGGGTTGAAAGATCATGGACATAGTGAGCTTGGTATCCAATAACGACCAGAGGCTTGACCAAAATGCACTTAGGAACCAACTGTCTCGATCTGAGATAATGGACTGCGGGATACCAAAGTGTACCCATACTCATTCAAAGAAGAGTTTGGAAGTGGCTTCAACTGAGATACTCTTCTTGTAGGCTACTAGAATGGCGATCTTAGAGAATATGTCGATGACCATCAAAACACAGTCATTGCCATGCTTGGTAGAATGAAGGCCCAACATGTAATACATGTAGATGGATAGCTAGGGTTGGCCAGGAGTAGGAAGAGGAGTATACAAGACTTGATTCTTGATTTTAGGTTTGGAAATGACACAAGGAGTTTTGGATATGATGTACTTCCCAGCATCTTGTCAAAGGTTTGGCCAACAAAAAATACTTCTACAACACTACCACTATCATTTCTACCCCAAAATGTCCAGCGACTCAACTATAGTGCGCCTCCAAAAATCATCTTGGCACGCTTGCTTAAAGGTACATAGAGGTGTCCAAGGTGACATAATAACACATCCTGGAGGTGAAAGTATGGAACTTTCTTACCTTCTAGGAGAAGCTGGTATATGTTTTCAAATTCTAGATCACTCTTGTAAATATGTGGCTATTCCAAAGTCTCTTGCATGTAAGAGTTATGCATAGTGGTTATTTCCATGACCAATGATCAACTGAGGTAGTCTGCAACAATATTGGTGCTTCCCTTCTTGTACTTAATGTTAAAATGGAATTGTTGCAGGTATGTGGAACATTTCTAATGGTGATCATTCTACAACTTTCCTTATGTCTGTATGAATGACAGTGGTTGGTGGTGTATGTGGATGATCATTTTTTTCCTAAGAATGTAATGCTTCCATTGTCGACATTCTTGCACAATGAAATACATCTCTTTGTCATAAGTGGGATACTTTTAGAATATCTTTGAAAGTGTCTCACTATGATAAGGCACTAGATGCCCCTACTAGGTAAGAACTTCACCAATAGCATAGTTAGAGGCATCTGTCAATCTCAAATGGTTGTTGTAGGTTTGGCAATGTGAGCACTAGTGTAGAGAAGAGGCGATGCTTCAACATAGAAATCACCTTTTGTTGGGATTCATATAAATATAAATTTTCTTTCTCTCTGCCCTTGGTGACTTGAATCAAAGCCCAAGTGATATGAGAGAATCCCAACACTAACTTGCGATAGAAATTGGAAAGACCTAGAAAGCTACAGAGCTTTGTTAGAGTGGTTGGGGCTAGACAATCTCGAATAACTTGTATCTTGGTTGGGGCCTAGACACATTAATAGCATGATGCTTCCACAAGTATGGTTGGGCCTAATAATACTTCACAAACTTCAAGAGGTGTAACATCACATAGTGCCTCATATGTGAAGGGCTTGATGATGTAAGGAAGGCGAAACTGTTGGATGACGTGGAGATCTCATCCTTGCTGAAGCCACTTGATGGAGTATGGATTTGGGTGTGGTGTGGTTGGTAGGCCCAACTGCTTCACAACATATACCGAAATGAGTTTCTTTTGTCTCCTTCTATCGATAATGAACTGCAGCAGAGAAACCTTCACTAACATATGTGAGTGGAAGAGATGATCCCCCTCCTTTGGATCTTCAGGCTTAATCTTCTATATCTTGGTGGTGGTAATAGTGGCACTGGGCTCCATATCAATAATATACTTCCCTTTGTCATTCCCCTTGTTGGGTTTTGACTCAGATTCAAAATATGCATTTGATTCAGAAGCCTTCAGCTCGACCACCAGTGACTACTTGTCTCAACACTCACTTGTGTTGTGAGTAGGGCTCTTATGGAACTCACACCATTTTCCTATGTCCTTATTTGTCTTCGTGGTGTTGTTCTTTTATTTTAGTTTTGGGGGGTTATCCTAGTTCACCCTACCTTGGCCTTGTCCTTTGATCTACAGTTTGCAGGTGCCTTTCCCTTGCCTTGGATTCATGGATCCAAAGTATTGCTTCTTCTATTTAAATTTCTACTTGATCTTTACAACGTATTGATGGGTGGTTCCAAGGGAGGAGATGTCCAAGAACTCAATCTATTCCTGGATATATTTTTGTAGAAATCTGTGGTACTTGAGTACAAAATGTTACTCATAATCCCTGATACCCAACTTCATGCAAAGGGTATGAAAAATATTTGTGAACTTCGGCATGTCTTGGTCCCTTCCCTACCACAACATGGTCCACCTTATGTATTTATCTTCATAGCTCCAGAGAAGGTAATATAATTCCTTGATGGAATCTCAAAAGGAATTCCAAGTGGGTGCAAGTGAAAATAGTTAGGGTTCTCTCTCATCCTTTTGTTTACAGTAGGTTTCCTACTAGTCCTTGACATGGGGGGTGGTTTTGAGGAGTGAAAAAGTAACCTTTTCTAGGTTGGAAAATTCATGAATGGAAAAACATCCTTCCAACAAATTTAACCAACTATCTACAATGGCTTCATTTATCTGGCCTTCAAATATGGAAATGTCAAGGTTGACTTGTACCTTAAAGATGTGTGATTTGTGGGTAGCGGCCAAAGGATCTGGGAAACGTTGTCCATCATCAAATTTCTTTGTTGCTCGAGGGATTATTCGAGAAATATTTTGGAAGGATATCATACTCCCTCAAAGTGGCTTCTAAATAAAGATGCATGATTTGTGGGTAGCGACCAAAGGATCTGGGAAAGGTTGTCCATCATCAAATTTCTTTGTCGCTCGAGGGATTCTTCGAGAAATATTTTGGAAGGATCTCATACTCCCTCATATTTCATTTATTCCACAATTGGAGTTCGTCGGGGTTTGCGAAGCTAATCTTGCAAATGTTCAATCGATTTGAGCCCTAAATCCCTATACCTTGACTTTGTTGGGGACATGCACAGAAAAATACAGAAAGAGTAGACCGCTCTAATACCACTGATCCAGACTTACCCGAGAACACAAAAAAACACGTATATAAACATAAATTGAAATATGATTACATACAAAATGGAAATAAGCTAGCTTGGGTGATGTTAGCTTATCTATGAGAAGAGATGTGGTTGATACATGCCTCTGAGCTATGTTAAAATGGGACTAAAGGGACTTTTTATTATTTGAAAACAAAGGGAAACCCTAAAAAGCCAAAAAACTAACGCTAGGATATGGAACACCAAGAGTTTGTGGGCCCCATTGGGGTTAGTTGGACAACCAAGTACCCAGGGTCCTAACTTGTTCATATGGTCTTTGTTTGGCGCTTACGATACCTCATTATAAATATATCTTGGAGTACTACACGATTTGTGGAAGTCACTACCTATGGCCATGGGCTTGCGATAAACCTAAAAAAAATGCAATTTAGGGGGTGAAAACAACTTCAGATATTCAAGACCTAAAAAAATGCTAAAAATAGTAAATGATGCTATAATCAAGGAAAGTAATGAAACTAACTTGAGGTCTAGGTGGAATATGTGAGCGGCCACCAATATCCACTTGGATTAGTCATCACCCCTTAGGAAACAATGCTCCCCATTGCATGTAGAGCCTCCATGAGTTGTGAAGTTTCTGTTGAACTAGGTCCCTCTTAAGCCACTTGCCCTGGTGAAGGATTTTCCCTGGTTTGACAACTCAATATAGCTAGATCCTCTACTGGCAAGTTTTCTTGATCTGTGTGTCCATAATCCTATTATTTGTGTCCTATTCGATACAACATGGGTTGAACTCTATTGGTGTCAACTACTCAGCAACATCAGATGTGTCCAAAAATGGGGGAACGTATGGCCACTATCGATCCACATTGAAAATTAGGTGCAGGCCAAGAAATTATGGAATGATGAGCTTGAAAGCATTGTCACCTACAATATTAGTGATGGTGTAAGGCACATATCAGACTGTTTGAATCTTGCAGTGGGGCCCAACGAGGCGTTCCTTCATCAAATGTAACCAAACTTTGTTTCCCACCTAGAAATTGTGTGACACCTGATGCTCATCATGGCGTTGCTTTCTCTATCTAATATGAAACGGACTTGCTAGCGGATGTGCTAAATGTGTTGAAGGAAGTTGCTAGCCCTATTAACATCAGACTAGGCATGTGTTGAATATGCTTGAGTAGTTGCAAAGGGTATGAAAACATCAATGGGACATAGTGGCTAGAATCCCAGTCCCACCTGAAAGGGGTTGTGTCCAGATGTTCTTTGGAGAGCACTGTTGTAGCTGTGTTGGACATAGGGGAGGCTCTCATCCCATTTTCATGAGTTCTCTAGTTGTACATGCACAAGATCTGCAGGATCATTGTTTTGATGACCTTTGTTTAGCCATCAGTTGGGGGGTGAAAGGTCGTGGATTTAGTGAGCTTGGTATCCAATAAGGACCATAGGCTTGACCATAATGCACTTAGGAAAGGCTATCCTGATATGAGATAATGGACTGTGAGGTCCCAATGTGTACCCATAGATGTTTAAAGAAGAGTTTGGCAATGGATTCTACTAAGATATTCTTCTTGCAGGGTGTCATAGTGGCCATCTTAGAGAATTTTTCAACGACCACAAAAACACGGTTTCCATGCTTTCTAGAAGGAATTCCTAACATGTAATCCATGGAGATGGATTCCTAGGGCTGGCTCAAAGTAAGAAGAGGAGTATGCATGCCTTGCTTCTTGATTGTAGGTTCAATAATAATGTAGGAAGTGTAGGATCTGATGTACTTCCCAACATCCCATCGAAGGCTTGGCTAATAAAAATACTTTTGCAGTACTGCCACTTTATTTTCTACCCTAAAATGTACAGTGACTCAATTGTAGTGTGCCTCACAAATCATCTTGGTACACTCACTTGAAGGTACACATAGGCATTCAAAATGGCATAATAGCACATGTCGGAGGTGAAATTTTGGAACCTTCTTATCTTCTAGGAGCATCTCATATGTGGTGTTGAATTATGGATCACTCTTGTAAAGATGTGGCCATTTCAAAGTTTCTTATCCAAAATAGTCGAGCACAATGGTCAGCGCCATGACTGGCGGTTGACTGAGGTAGTTTGCAACATTATTGGTGACACCCTTCTTATACTTAATGTTCAAATGTAATTGTTGGAGGTATGTGGATCATTTTTGAAGGTGATTGTTCTGCAATTCTCGTTGTGTCTGTATGAATTGTGGGGGTCAGTGGTCTGTGTGGATGACCATTTCCTTCCCTAGAATGTAATGTTTGCATTGTCAATATGCCTTCACAAACGAATACATTTATTTTTCATAGGTGGGATACTATCAGATTGTGTGTCAAAGTGTCTCATTGTGATATCCCACCAGATGCCCATGTTGGGTAAGAACTGCACCAATAGCATAGTCAGAGGCATCTAACTCAATCTCAAATGGTTGCTACAAGTCTGTTAATGTGAGCACGGTGTAGAGCATAGGTGATGATTCAAATTGGAAAATACCTTCTATTGGATTTAGATCAAAAGAACCTTTATCTCTTTGCCCTTGGTGACGCAACTCAAATCTCAAATGATATGAGAGAATCCCAACACGAACCTGACGTAGAAATTGGGAAGACCCAAAAAGTTGTGGATATCTGTTAGAGTGGTTGGGGATGGCCAATCTTGAATAACTTGTATCTTGGTTGGGTGCTCATGCACGCCCCACTCATCAATGATGTACCCCAGATATTGAACCTGGGTCATACCAAAAGTGTATGTCTCCAAATTGGTACATAATTTGTGTTGACACAAGGTTTGGAGGACCTGTCGAATATGGTTAAGGTGCTCTTCCCAAATTTACCTGAAGAACAAGATGTTGCCCAAATACACTACCAAAAATTAGTTGGCGAACGACAGGAAGATGTAATCCATTAGCCTCATGAAGGTTGTGGGGGAATTTGTCAACCCGAAAGACACCACCAACCATTAAAAAAAGCCCTCCATGGATTTGACGGAAATCTTCCACACATCGGAGGGATCGATTGGTACCTCGTGATAACCAGAATTCAATTCAATATTGCTAAAATATTTGGCCCCCTTTACCTAGTGCATAAAGTTATCAATCTGTGGCATTAGATACCTATTCTGGAAAGTGATATTATTCAGTGCATGATAATCAATAGGCTTCGGATTGGATACCTTTAGGTCCCGTCCTTCTTCTATACAAACACAAATGGGCTCCCACAAGATGATGAAATTGGCCTAATGTTCCCTTTTCACAACATCTCCTGAATCTACCTCTTTATTTCATCGTTCTCCACAATAGAGCATTGATAGATTAATCCATTGCGTATAGGCACGCCTAGAGTCAGATCGATGGAGTGCTTGGCCTAAGAGTGTAGGGGTAACCCTCTCAATGAGGTGAAGATGTTCTTGTACTCATCCATGACATTTTCCATATGATGCTACAATGCGGAGGAGCATTGTCTGAAGGCTGTGGATGTGGCCATAGTATTCTTCTTCCCCTAAAGTCAAATCCTAAGGAAGACAAATTTCCTGGTCTAGGAAATTATCTTACTACATTTCTTCACAGAGATCAAAGAGATGACAGTAGGCGGTGCTATCTCTAGTATCCTATATAACTTATTTCCCAAAGTAATAATAAGAGTGTGAGGCCTATAATCATACACATTATGATGCTTCCATAAGTATGGTTTGCCTAATAATACATTAAAAACTTCAAGAGGAGAAACATCACACATTACCTCATATGTGAAGAGTTTCATGTTGTAGGAAAGGCTACACAACTGGATGATGCAGAGATATTGTCCTTAGTGAAGCCACCTGATGGAGTATGACTATGGCTATGGCGTGGTGAGTAGGCCCAGCCACTTCATGACCTATGCTAAAATGTGGCTATTTCGGCTCCCACTGTCGACAATAAACTATAATGGAGAACCCTTAACCCACATTTATGAGCTGGACATACGGTCCCCCTCCTCTAGATCTTCAGGCTCAATATTTTGTATGTTAGTGGTGGCCATGATGGCAATGGGCTCCGTATCAATAATATGCTTCCCTTTGTCATTCCCTTTATCAGGTTTTGATTCAAAGTCGGAACATGTATCTGATTCAAAATCCTTCAACTCGACCACGAATGACTTCTTGGCGCAACACTTACTTTTTTTGTGAGTGGGACTCTTATGGAACTCACACCATTTTCTTGTGTCCTTATTTGTCTTCATGGTGTTTTTCTTTGCTTTTGACTTTGGTAGGTTGTCCTAGGTCACCCTAGCTTAACTTTGTTCTTTTTTCTGTGGTTTGGAGGTATCTTTCCATTACTTCAAATTCGAAAATCCAAAGTCTTACTTGTTTTGTTTAAATTTTTTCTCGATCTTGACAACGTATCAACCAACGAAAATAAGAGAGGAAATGTCCAGGAACTCCATCTCATCCTAGATGTACTTGTCTTGACAATTGTAGAACTTGAGTACCAAATGCCCCTCAGAATCCTTGATACCCAACTTCGTACGAAGGGTATAAAAAATATTTGTGAACTTTGTCACATATTGATCCCTTCCTTCCCACAACATGGTCCACTTTATGTATTTATCTTTACGGCTCCCAATAGGGTAATATTGTTCCTTGATGGCATCTAAAAAATAATTCCAAGTGGGTGCAACTGAAAACAATGAGGGTTCTCTCTCGTCCTTTTGTTCACATTAGGTGTCCCACCAATCCTTGACATGGGGGGTGGATTTGAGGAGTGAAAAAGTAATCTTTTCTCGATTAGAAAAATCATGAACGTCACAATTTCCTTCCAACACGTTTAACCATTTGTTTACATTTTCTACATCTATCTGGCCTTCAAATATGGGAATGTCAAAGTTGGCTTTTACCTTAGATGGATTTGTTCTGGCAGAGTGGTTGCTAGATGAATATGTGTCGCATGTGGGTAGTCATCGAAGGATCTAGGAAAATTTGTCTATCATCATGTTCCTTTGTCGCTCGAGGGCTTCTTTGAGAAATATTTTGAAAGGATCTCTTTCTCACTCATCTTTCTTTTCTTCCACCGTGGGAGGTGATGAGCCTCATCATTGGGTAACTATATGGACCTTAATTCACCTCATAGCTTAGTCAAATCAACTCTACTCACAATTTATTACATGTTTTAATTATATTTTGTTTAATGAGATGAGTCCAAGTGAGATAGTATCCCTAGTGGACTAATGTGCATTAAATGCAGGTTTGTGAGAGAAAATCAGGGAATTTTGGCAAGATTAAAGGCTGAAACTCGAAAGGGACAGGAATAGAGATTGTAGGAGGTAAATCCTCCTCATTTACTCCTCCCTCATTTGAATATTCCTCCATCAATCACACTAGCTTGGAGTACAAGCAACCAAGCCATGAAGATCAAAAGGTAGACAAACAAGTGATAGTCAAAGAGTTAGTTCATCTCGAGTTTGGGAGCCAAGCCTCCCTAGATTTAAGGAAGTCGTTGGAGACTTTAGTTGTATAAATAAAGAGGCCTAGAGCCTCATTATGATTCATTTCTTTTTTTTGGTAAAAACACTAGTTATTATTGAGATCTAGACCTGTGGAAGACATTGCTATGTAATTTTCTATTTTAATAATGAGAATGATCTTTTTCATGATCCAGTATTGAGTTAACTTAGAGGGCTAAAGCTCTTGGGTTAGGGCCCAACTCTAGCAGCAAAGGCTCCTATTCTTGTGTCTGTATGCTTAGATTAATTTCATAGATTCATGGTTAAATTGTCCTTGCAAGTGTTTCATTGCAAGTAGTTTAGATTTGATTAGTTTGGTTATTAGTTTGCTTCCATTTTTTCTTTACTTCATCAGTAGGATAGAAGGGATAAAAGGGGCATCAAAAAGCTATCATTAGGTGTATTGGCCTCACTTATTCCTTCAAGGATCATGATTTGAGGAAAGGACCCCCATGCAGCCCCAAAAAAAGACAAAATTCTACTTTATCATAAAATTTAGAGTTTCCTGTGCTTAAGCCAGCATTTGATCCGTTTTCAAGTTTAGGAATTAGCCATCATTTCTTTTATATTCAGTTTTACAGTAGATATCATCAATGAATTCATATAATTGTGCAAATTTTCCTCATTTATGAAGTAGACAACTAGCTCATTAAACTCTGTTTTTCTAGCTTATTGAAATTATTCTTATTTACATGATTTTTGGGAAAATATCATTGTTCGATGTAGTGCAGGTGTTTCAGAAGTAGAGATATATTTCATAGCAAGTAACCTTGTTCGAACTTCATCCATCCATGATCATTAGTGACTTTCACTAATAGCCTCATCAATTTCATCATTCTTCAAGGAAACTTCTCCAAGTGTGTTGAGAAAATCCAACCATCTCTCAACCTTGGTTTTGAGTTCTGAGTGATCCTAGGCATTTTCTCACTCTATTCCATCCACCAACCACCTTCCCTAAGCCTTCCATCACCTTCAACGCCCATCGTTTTTCTCTGCTGCATCCTGTAGAAATACAGGGAATCCTGTAGGTTTTCCTGTAGTGGCCTGTTTTGAGGCCGAATTGAGGGAAAACCTCTAGAAAGCCACACAAGGTCACCTAAATGTCTCCCAAACCTCCCAACCATCCACCAACATCCCTAAGCCACCTGCCACATCACCAAAAAGGAATAGCTTTCACTTGTTTTTCCATAAAAAGATAAAAAGAAAAAAACAGATTTATTGTAGCTATTTACATGCATAGTAGTAGAATGTTGATGCTTTGAATTTACATGCTTAAGATAGTTAAATTTCATCCATGATAATCTAGCATTGCTTCTAAAACATAGTCTCTTAGTAGTTAGGTAGGAAATGGTGTGTTTTAGCATTGGATTTCAGTCTTTTTCCTTACTACACTAGACAAACTCTCTCTTACAGTATATTTATCTTTCCCTCATCAGTAATCAATCTTCTTCTTAATCCATAAAAGTTTGGCTTGAAAAAACCTAGTGGTCTCTCGCCAGCTAAATAGTGACAAAAGAACCATCACATTTACTTGTGTATATAGCACGCTCACCTCCAAGTTTGTATGAACCCCAGGTTGATAAAGTAAAGTTGGTAGCCCCAAGGGTTGCAGCATCCTTGCTGCAATACTGGTGCTCATCACTTTTTGGTGCTATTGCCGGGGATGTTGGGTTGTGTTATATTCTTTGGACCCTATATTAGGTTGTGCAGACATACCTATGGTTTTGTGCATGGTTTTTGCACATGGTTTTTGGTCCATGGTTTTGGATGCAATGGTTTTTTGATCCATGGTATTGGATGCTTCGACATGTATAAATATGTATTCAAACATTGAAAGGAATATATTGAAAAGTCAAGCTGGTAGTCTCAGTTTTGGGATCCAGGGGAAGATATCTGTGTATATGTGTTTTATGTGTTATGCTCTTGCATTGTTTATTTTCTGTGTTTAAGAATTCGTATGCAGGTAATTTATATACGGGGTTAAAACTTACATTTGGTATCAGAGCTATTTTGGCTTCAAGGGGATGCCTTTGTTGCTGAGGGGTTTCGATCGACCCTGTGGTAGACCCTGTTTAGTGGGAGATCTACAAGATCGATTCTAGTGGTGAAAGAAGATGGTGAGCAGTGGAAAGATAGAGATCGAGAAATTTAAGGGTCTGAGTTTTGAGTTATGGAAGCTCAAGATGGAGGATCTGTTGGTGGATAAAGATTAGTGGATCGTGGTAGATACCAGTACTAAACCAACGAGAGTTTCTGATGAAGAATGGAAGAAGTTGGATTGGAAGGCAAAGAGCACAATATGATTGTGTGCCTCAAATTCAGCATTGTTGAATGTATCAGGGGAAGCTATGATCAAGGCTTTGTGGTACAAGTTAGGGACTTTGTACCAATCTAAGTCTCTGGTGAATAAACTGTTCCTGTGAAAAAAGTTGTATAACCTGAGGATGAAAGATGGAGACTCGGTAACAGAGCATATGAATGCATTTAATGCTGTGGTAAGTCAGTTATTATCTATTGATATTAAAATTTGAAATGAAGATAAGTGCATTAGTTTATTGTGTTCTCTACTAGATTCGTGGGATAATCTGGTTATTGTAATAGGTAGCTATGCAACTTCCTTGCAGTTTGATGAAATAGTCTCATCCTTGCTGACGGAGGAGATGAGACGGAAAAATATGGAGAGCCAAAATGGTGATTCCTTGTCTGTACGAGGAAGGTTTGAGAAAAAACACAAAAATAAGTCATCGAGTGGGAGATCTAAATATAGAGGGAGATCTAAATCTCCAGGAAAACTTGAAAATGTGGTGTGCTGGAAATGCAGAAAGGTAGGGCACTACAAAAGGGACTATAAATCTAAAGCTTCTGACAAAGGAAATACATCTGATGATTCTCCTTCTGCGGAGGCGAAAACCACCTCAGATGAAGGTGGGGATGTGTACTTGGCTTCTTCAAGTACACATGTAGATCATGAGGCATGGTTGATATACTTAGGTGCATCCTTTCACTTCACTCCCCATAGAGAGTGGTTTTGCGAGTATGAGAAATATGATGGTGGTGATTTCTTCTTAGGGGATGATAGGAAGGCTAGAATCATTGTTCATGGAAAAGTAAAGTTGAAGTTGTAAGGTGGAAGGGTTAGAACAGTTCCGGGTGTTCTGCATATTCCTGCATTGGCGAAAAATCTGATTTTTGTAAGTAAGATGGATGATGTAGGTGTAAAAACTATGTTCGAGAAGGATACGTGCAAGATGGTTCGAGGAGCACTAGTATTGATGCGGGGAGTTTGGATTGGAACTTTGTACAAGCTGCAAGGTAGCATTGTTGTTGATGGGTGCAATAGTTCTATGGTCCTTGAAAGTGGGGCAGAAAATCTACTGGTCTTTGGAGAGAAGACCATGCTGTGGCATCAAAGGCTTGGACATATTGGAGAGAAGGACCTTCGAATACTTCATGGTAAAGGTATGGTATAAGGTATGAGTAATATCTCTCTGGATTTTAATTTTTGTGAAAATTGTGTATATGGGAAGCAAAATCGGGTGAGTTTCCCCTCTGGTGGTAAGAGGGTGAAACAAATATTAGAACTTGTGCATAGTGATGTGTTTGGACCTATGAAGGTTACATCATTGGGTAAGTCTGTGTACCATGTATCATTTATAGATAACTTCTCAAGGAATACATGGATATATTTCCTTAAGAAGAAATATGAATTCTTTGATAGGTTTAAGGAATTTAAGGCTCTATTGGAAAACCAGACAGAGAAGAAGATAAATGTGTTGAGGACAGATAATGGTGGAGAGTTTTGTAGTAAGGAATTTGAAGAATTCTGTAATAAGTGTGGTATAGCACAACAGAAGACTACTCCATACACATTTGAGAAAAATGGAGTTGCAGAAAGAATGAACAAGACATTGATGGAAAGGGAAAGAAGCATGCTCAATGGTGTCGGGTTAGGACAAGAATTCTAGGCAGAGGTGGTGGAGACAACATGTTACCTATTTAATAGATCACCTTCATCAGCATTGGAAGATAAGACTCAACAAGAGGTATGGACTGGTAAGAAACCCTCTCTTTAACATCTGAGGGTATTTTGATGTGATGCATATGTACATGTTCCAAAGGAGAAAAGAACCAAGTTGGATAGTAACTTTGAAAAGTGCATCTTTATTGGGTATAAGGATGGTTTAAAGGGTTATAAGCTTTGGAACCCAGTAACAAGGAAGGTTGTGTACAGTCGAGATGTGGTGCTCAGAGAGGTGAAAGATGTTATTAAGTAGGAAGTCGAACCAATTATTAAGTAGGAAGTCCAACCAAAGGAACCTGAGAAGATAGAGTTTGAGCTTAAGGAGGAAGAATGAGACTCTACAGCAGAAGAGGAATCAGAAGATGAAGAGCCACAAACGCCGGGTGTGAGAAGATCAGTTCGAGAAAGTAGGAAGCCAGAAAGGTATAGTCCATTTTCTTTTTGTTCAAATTTTCCTTTATCTATTACTAATGATGATCCCAGAACCATGAAGGAAGAAGTAGATTTAGAGGATGGAAAACTCTAGAAAGAGGCCATGGTTGATGAAATGGCATCTTTGCATAAAAATGAGGCTTAGGATCTGGTGGAGTTGCCGTCTGGAAGGAAACCCATTGGCAGCAAATGGGTTTTCAAGAAGAAGACAAATACATAAGGAAAGGTGGGGAAATACAAAGCTCGGTTGGTAGCAAAAGGTTATTCCCAAGTGTCAGGAATTGATTTTAGTGATATTTTTTTCTCTTGTTGCCAAGGTTGCTTCTATTAGATTACTTTTATATATTGCTGCTGCTTTTGATTTTGAGGTAGAACAGATGGATGTGAAGACAACATTTCTTCATGGGAATCTGGAAGAGGAGATCTACATGAAGCAACCTAAAGGCTTTGCGGTGAAGGGTAAGAAAGAACTTGTATGCAAGTTAAAGAAGTCTTTGTATGGGTTAAAACAATCACCAAGGATGTGGTATCAGAAATTTGATACATTTATATAGGGACTTGGCTTCACCAGAAGCAAAGCAGATCACTGTGTGTATTTTTAAATTAATTGGTGACCGTGTTATTTATCTGGTCTTGTATGTGGATTATATGTTGCTGGTTGGAAATGACAAAGAAATTATCCAGGATTTGAAGACCCAATTGTCATCCAAATTTGGCATGAAAGATCTTGGTGCTGCAAACTATATGTTAGGCATGGAAATTAAAAGAGATCGGGCAAAGAGGAAGCTCTGGTTAAACTAGAGGAAGTGTGTCGAGACAATATTGTAGAGGTTTAATATGCAAGATAGTAAACCGGTGAAGGTTCCTATTCCTGTAAGTGTAAAGTTATCTGCCAAATAGTGCCCCAAGACACAAGAAGAGGAAGAGGATATGTCACATGTTCCATATGCAAGTGCAGATGGTAGTCTAATGTATGCAATGGTCTGGACTAGACCTGACATTGCACATGCGATGGGAGTATTGAGCAGGTTTATGTCAAAACCAAGGAAGGAGCACTGGGCAACAGTGAAGCGAGTTTTCAGGTATTTGCGTGGCACTAGTGATTATGGTTTGTGCTACCAAGAAAGACCAGGATTGGATAGAGTTTTGGATATCTGTGGCTTTGTTGATGCGGACTGGGCTGGAGATCTTAATCAAAGAAGATCTACAATTGGGTGTGTTTTTAACCTATTTGGAGGTGCAGTCAGTTGGATGAGTAAGAAACAATCTATAGTGGCACTATCAACTACAGAGGAAGAATACATGGCAGCCACTCATGCAAGCA
>APFE030413960.1:192996-208462 GCA_000404065.3 Pinus taeda | reverse complement strand
ATTAATTTTAATTAATCAAACAAATTAGATTAGTAGTTAAAAATATTAATAAAAGTAATTAATCAAATTATTAAATAATTAATTTTACATTAAAGAAATAAACATAACAATTAAATCAACAAACAATAAAATTAATTAATTAATCAAACTAACAAATGAATAATATAATAAATTAATAAACATATTAATCAATATAATTAACAATAATTAATTAATCATTTCTTTTAATTATTAATTATTAATTAAATTAGTAATTAATCAATTAAATTAATAAATTAATTAATTAAACCAACTATTTAAAGTAAAATTAATAAACATAATAAGCAATTCTATAAATAATAAAATTAATTAAGTTATCCATTTAACTTACTAATAAATTAATTAAATAAATGAAAATCCAACCGACCTATTTTCTTACATCTTTTCCTTAATATGCTATATATATAACCTAAATCTAGCTCCTAGATACATCTTTAAGATCTAGAGAATATCTATTGACGCATCCCCTGATGATGGACTCACTTGGTAGTCCGAAACATTGGGTTCACAAAAACTCTATAATAGGTCATTCCTCCTCTATATAAAAACTATCCTCACCTGTATGGATTCATTATTTAACAAAACCATCAAATTGATCTATTCTTAGTCGAT
Organism: Pinus taeda; assembly: GCA_000404065.3. Lineage (NCBI taxonomy): Eukaryota > Viridiplantae > Streptophyta > Pinopsida > Pinales > Pinaceae > Pinus > Pinus taeda. The sequence goes on along the minus strand of APFE030413960.1, from coordinate 207,811 downwards.
TCCACCCCTATCCATGTCAAAACCATAGAATTCGGCTGTGAGAGAACTTTGAAAATCAACCCATCTCTTTCTGTTCACCAAGAAGAAAAGTTGTGCAACTTGGTAAAGGAACACTTGAATTCCTTTTCTTGGAGTTACAAGGAAATGAAGAGAGTGCACCCCTTGGTGTGTACTCACCACATTTATATCAAATAGGGTTGCAAACCAGCCCGAGAACCCCAAAGGAGGATGAAGCCAACTCTCAAATATATAGTCAAAGAAGAACTGCAAAAGTTGCTAGATGCAAGATTCATTTACCCTATCTTTGACATTGAGTGGGTCTCTCCTTTGGTGTTGGTCCCAAAGAAAAATGGTAAGTGGAGGATTTGTGTCGATTATAGAGAGTTAATCAAATCCACAAAGAAGTATCATTTCCCTCTACCCTTCCTTGACGAAGTGCTAGATGGCTTGGCAGGGAAAAAGTTTTTCTCTTTCCTAGATGGATTTAGCGGGTACAATTGAATCCAGATCAGCCTGAAAGACAAGGATAAAACCATATTAACATGTCCCTTAGGTACTTTCACCTATAGGGTTCTTCCTTTTGGCCTATGCAATGCCCTTGCCATTTTCTAGAGAGCAGTCCTGAGTAACTTTGTCGAGTTAGTCCATGATGCAGTAGAGATCTATATGGATGATTTTACACCTTATGGACATGATTTCTTGGAGGCTCTGTCCAACTTAGGTAAGGCGTTGAACAAATGCATTGAAATGAACCTGTCCCTTAGTCCCGAAAAATGTGAGTTCTTGATGACTGAAGGGATTGTGCTAGGTCATTCAATATCCTAGCAAGGACTGCAAGTGTCCAAACAAAATAGTTATCATCCAAAGGGTCCCACCTCAGCAAAAGTAGAGAGATGTCAGAAGTTTCCTAGGATTAGCTGGATACTATCAAAGGTTTATAAAAGACTTCAACAAGTTAGCTTCTCCTTTATTTGGGTTGTTGGCCAAAGACTCTGAGTTTGTATGGTCAAAAAGCTGTCAAGAGGCCCTGGACACCTTGAAGGACAAGTTAATCACCGCACCGATTCTCTGAGGCCCAAATTGAGCCCTTCCTTTTCATATACATGCCGATGCCTCAGACAAAGCCATAGGAGCAGCTCTAGGCTAGATATGTGAAAAATTTCCTTATGCGATCTACTTTATCAGTGAGAATCTATTAAAGGCTAAACTGAACTACAAAGTGACCGAAAAGGAGCTCCTGGCTATTGTTCATTCATTGAGCAAATTTAGGCATTACATTACAGGTTATCAAACATTTGTACATACTAACCATGCTTCAATCAAATATTTAATGAATAAACCTAAAGTGAATGCCCATATTATTAGATGGTTACTTTTATTACAGCAGTTTGATCTAACTATTGTTGATAAGCCTGGCAAGGAAAATGTTGTTGCATATTTTTTGTCCAGATTAACTTTGCTCGCAGGTGAGGAAGGAATGGTTGATGATAAGTTATAGAATGAACACTTATTCGCCATTTTAGTTCTCTGTCCATGGTTTGCTAACATAGCAGACTATTTGGTATCTGCACAGTGTCCACCAAACTTGTCTTCCAAAGTGAAAAGAAAGACTGTGAGGAAGAACTCCCCATTCACTTCGATTGCGGGAAACCTCTTCAAACTAGTTCTGGATCAAATTCTGAGAAGATGTGTCAATGAGGAGGAAGTCTTTGACATCCTTCTACCTGTCATGATGGGCCTTGTGGGGGTCACTTTGGAGCAAAGAGGAAAACATTCAAGGTGTTACAAGATGGTTATTATTGGCCCACTCTTCATCAGGATGTGAAAAGATATAATAGTCAGTGTGATTAGTGCCAAAGGATGGGAAAGCCTACTCCAAAGGATTAAATTCCTCTGTAGCCTCAAGTGACCTTCGAGCCATTTGAAAAGTGGGGCATGGATTTCATTGGGCCGATTGAACCTCCTTTAAAGAAAAAGCAGTATATCATTGTGTGCATCAACGATCTGACTAAGTGGGCTGAAACAAAGGCAATTAAGGCAACAATAAAGGACAAGGTGATTGATTTCTTAAGGGAGAATGTATTCTACAAGTTTGGGTACCCTAGAGAACTAGTCACTGATCAAGGCAGCTAGTTTACCTCCAACATGATTGAGGGCTTGTTAAGACAACACAAGATTAAGCATAGAACCTCCACTCCCTATCACCCACAAGATAATGGGCAAGTGGATGTGACCAACAGAGCACTGGATGGCATTCTAACCAAAGTAGTTAGCAACAATAGGAAATATTGGGAAGATAGACTAGTTGAGGCCACGTGGGCCTATAATACCACCTAGAAGACCACCATTGCATTCACACCCTATGAGCTAGTCTATGGGAAGAAGGCCCTACTGTCCATTGAATTCAAGTATAATACATTGAAGATGGAAGCCCAACTAGATCTAGATCTCCATAGTGCACAAAAAGAGATATTTCTCTAGTAGAATGGTTTATATGAGTTCAAAATGCAGGCCCTCCTACACACAGAGGTAACTCAAATTTAGATGAATATCTGACATGATAAGAACATCAGGGATAAGCAATTTCAAGAAGGTGATTCGAATTTGTTATATGACTCCAGATATAAATACTTTAAGGGAAAGTTAAGGACTAGATGGTTACGGCCTTATGTTATAGAGAGATGTCATGATAATGGTTCAGTGCAGATCAGAACCATAGATGCAAAGGCCATTCCTTTACTTATTAATTGGCATAAATTGAAAGTTTACAAAATGGCATTGCCAAAGAAAGAGCTCATAGATGGTATCAACAAAAAAGTGATGGTGGTGGAGCAAGTCTTAGCTTCTGCCTCATCAAATAATTGAAAAAAATATATATAAGGAGACTTAGGTGAAAACCTCCATGAGGCACCTGAGTCCCACTATTCGGTTGAAAACCTCTTGAGGCAGCCCAATGGTGTTGATAAAAAGGAAATAAAAATATCTCTGGGTGAAGACCTCTCTTGAGGCACCTAGGGAAAGCAAATAGGATGAAAACCTCTTGGAGGCAGACTGGTTCTTTTAAAATAAAAATAAAAAAGGGAAAAACAAAAACATGAAAATGTTGTTTGCATGTCAGTAGGAGGACGATTAGAGCAGCAATGGAGAATCAAAAGGGACCTATTCAACTCATATTTTTATCTCTCCATTCATCATCCTTCACCATTGCACCATTCCTTTCATTTTTTCACTCATTTGACTCAGTTTGCAAGGGCTCTGTGTTTTCTATGGGATACCCTGTAAACCTACAAGATCCTTTGAAAACCTACAGGATGATCCTGTAGGAATTGCAGTGGCTTGGGAATCCTAAAGGAAGAAATGTAGGGAAAGGAAATCATCTTCCCATGTCAAAAAAAAAATTCCTACATCATCATCTCATTACCATACCACTCTCCACCTTGATCACCCATTCATTCATCATTGAAAAATCAATTCATTTTTTTTGTTGTTGCAATTTTCAAGAAAATAACACAGAAAAAATGAAACAGAGAGAAAGGGGAACAACATCTGAAGGTTATTATACATTATTCACATATCCCTAGACCTCCTCTCTATCCATTTTCATAATCCTTGGGTCCCAGTAGTGTAAAATGATTAACAATTTTGAGGGGGAGACAACTATAGGACATCCTGTAGCAAATCTTGTAGTAGCCTATCCCACCAAATAGAAATCATAAAGTTGCAACAAGTTTCAAGCATGGAGATCCAAAGGCAGAAGGAGATCCTCCAGAGCAGTAGCATCATCATCACCCTCAACACCAAGTACCTACACATCAAGCAAGTCATCAAAGGACAATGTCAAAAAAAGAGAGAGGAAGAAATCACATGCAACCAACATAAAACAAGCACCTCATTTCTTCAAAAAATTGTAGCAAGGTATTTTCACCACATGTAAGTATCTCCCTTCACTCTCTCATTTGCATAATGTAATAAAAAATTGTACAGATTGTGAACGAGTTTGTTTATAAGCGAAAGGTGGCTAGTTAACTTGACCACCTTCATTCAGTCAATGAGGACAAAACAATTAGTCCTCACACACGCAGTGACAGTCAAGTCAAAGAAAAGGAGAATGAGGTGAGAAGCAGTTGAGACTACGGATGAATAAAGTGGGAGTTTATTACGAAGTGAGGGGAATGATGATGTGGTAGTGGGGACCAATGTTGCAAAAATATAAATTCATACCTCGGCTGCTAGCACACCACTGCATTCAACTCGACCATAAGAGGAAATAAATGTTGATCCCCACGAATTCATGAATTCATCTTCTTGAGGCCCACTCTAGAAAAGTCTCTCTCAGTCTTCGAGAAACCTACGGGAGTGGTAAACTTCATTTTTTTCCTGCACAATACCTCTTATAGGATCCTACAGGAAATCTTACAGGATCCCACAGGAATCCTATAGGATACAGTCAGGCAGTTTACAAGATTGATAGAGAACAATTTCAGAGGAGGAAACATAGGGGTTGGATACATCAAAATTGTAAGGAGGTAGGCTCTACATTTCCTCCCATTTCTCCAAGTGAAAGGAACAAAAAATCTTCTAGTTTGATTGAAATTGATAGTTGTGTAAGGGAATTGTATCAATTGAAATTTCAGTCCCATTTCTTCCTTCATTTAAAATTTTTGTCATATATCTCTGCTCCTCCATTCACCAGGAAAAATGACATGGAGGTTTGATATAAGGGAGCCCATCAAAGCTGTGAGGATTCACCAACACCCTCCTGTGGTAGAAATATTCACAAGGCATAATTGGATGGGATACTTTGAGAAATTGAGGGGGTATGATGATGAAGTGGCTAGAGATTTTTCTCTCTCCCTCATTCCATTGACTAGGTCCCATGCCATTGTTGTGGTGAGAGGCCTCTCCATAGATCTCACCCATGAACTCATAAGCAGAATTACCACACTTCCCTTAGGGTGCCTTGGAGAAAGGAAGGCTAGGGAACTAGCCAAACTTTAAAGAATAAATTCTTTATAGAGGGAGAGGAGGCCATGGAAGACAAAAATGGAGTGAGAAGAGCAAGCTTACCATAACCCTGGAATGAAATAAGCTACCACCTTATCAAATAAATATCATCTAAAGGTAGGTATAGTGTGGTATATGGATACTAGTTTAGGCTTCTTGAAGAATTGAGGTTTGGAGCAGATACACCTCCTCACCAAAGGCTCAACATACTTTACTTCATTCTTAATACTTGATAGATATGAGCATAAAGTGAAGGAGGGAAACTACCAGTAGCTGGCCCATCATGGGTTAATTATGCTCATCATAGAAGATGCCCTCCATAACCTTAAAATTCCTATCCCATGGGAAACGTTCTGAGACAGGCAGACAGAGGAGGATATAAAATCCCTCACATATGAAAAAAGCCCTACTGCTAGTGAAAGGGATGAAAAGGAAACTAAAACAGATAAGGATCTAGAGAGGGATGAAGAGGAAATATGTGAGGAAGAAGAGGAAGAGAAAGAGAAGGGAAGTGGTGAAGAAACAGAGGAATATACCAAGGAGGAAACTGATGAACAAGGTGAAATAGAGGAGAAAGACAAACATTAAAATGGGAATGGAAAAGAGGAACTAGAAGAAAAGGAGGAGTCACCCAGGGTGTCTCCAGAGCCCACTAAGAGAGAGGAAACAGTTGCCCTCTTTGTCCTTAGCACCCTTATCAAACAAAAAGGCAAAATATAGAGAAAAACCCCATTATACTTTAGAACAAGAAAGAGTAGAAGGATAAGGCACGGGAAACCTCAAACTCCCACCAACGTTCCCATTTTTATTGAAGACTCACCTAAACAATAGGAAAAGATGGCCCCTCTTATTAAAATTAAAGGAGAAGTATCCTTAGCACAAACCTCCTCTAAGTCTCCTATCACTTATGAGAGAAGGCGTGTGACTAGATCTACTTCATCCACGGGAAAAGACATCCTACATGATACACAATAGGACCTACAAGAAGCAGAGGAAGTCCTACAAGAGCTACGGGAACCTAGCCCTCAACCCAACCTTGACTCCTACTATAGATTTATTGAAGGGGGCAGAGTCATTCCAATATTTTTTTCCATCCCACTATTCTTTGAGCTTGAGAAGGAAAGATTCATAACACATAGATGGATGTAGATTGCCAAGTCCAAGGGAGTAGAGGACATAAGTCACGTGGAGGAAAAGCTCAAAGACATGGGCATGGAACCAAGCAGTCTGAGTGACAGAGAAGCCATAATGAAAACTCAGTTAGAGGAAGAAAATGAATGGTTGAAAGGACAACTGCAAGAAAAATAGAACCAATTGGAAACCATGGCCAGTCTATCACTAAAGGCAGTCCAGTGTAGGATGCCAACTAAGTCCTATGCATTATACCTTAGGGAATAGTGGCTGCAGTTCCAAATCAAGACCATATTATAGAGAGGCACTACGCTATTCCAGGATTATAGACAGTTCATTTATCCTTGTGATCAAAGAACATTGGAGGGTAGGGCTAAGATGTCTGAGTTCTACTTCCATAACATGGCCTTGATAGATTTGAATGTATGGGACCCTAATGCAAAATTAGGGGATTTACTGTTAATGGCCTTGGCATCATGGATGAACCATGAGGAAGCAAGGGCTACAAAAATGAAGAAGATATTGGCAAGGGAACAAAAAAAAGCTTCTCATGATAAGATTTGAGCAATCAAACCCAATGGCCATCATCAACACACATAATTTAGTTGCAAATGATCCTCAACTTGCAGCCAGGTATCTTGCTACCCAAGAGCAAGAAATTACACATTTTGAGGATATGTTTAGGTTGTCATGGGATGACAACATGCAAGCTTTCCAAAGGAGATGGAATACTTTGCATACAGTTTGAAAACTAGAGAGTACCATTCTCCTCAAAGAATGAGAGAGGCACTAAACAAGACACCCGTGTACAAGCAAACCATCCAAAGGCTCAAAGTCAATTGGATAGCCTTAAGAATCAGTCGACAACTACTCTTGGGGATGTTAGAAGGAAGCAAGGAAGAGGAAGAAAGAAAGAAGTGGGAGGAGATAGAAAGGATGGAAAGATTCTATGCACAAGAAGAAGAATCCACAGTAGAAGCATGGGATTTCACAGAAGCCACTAGGGCTATGAAAGATATGGATATTGATTGAGTTTCTCAAAGGATGAGCAACACTTTCAATAGGGGGTGATGATGAACCTCATCATTGGGTAACTATATGGACCTTAATTCACCTCCTAGCTTAGTCAAATAAACTCTTCTCAGAATTTATTACATGTTTTGATTATATTTTGTTTAATGAGATGAGTCAAAGTGAGATAGTATGACTAATAGACTAATGTGCATTAAATGCAGGTTTGTGAGAGAAAATAAGTGAATTTTGGAAAGATTAAAGGTTTAAACTCGAATGGGAAAAGGAAGAGAGATTGTAGGAGGTAAATCCTCCACATTTACTCCTCCCTCTTTTGGATATTCATTAATCAATCACACTAGCTCGAAGTATAAGCAGCCAAGTCATGAAGATCAAAAGGTAGCTGAGAAAGTGATAGTAAAAGAGTTAGTTCATCTCGAATTTGGGAGCCAAGAATCCCTGGATTTAAGGAAGTCATTGGAGATTTTAGTTGTATAAATAAAGAGGTATATAGCCTCATTAGGATTCGAATTTTTGTTGTAAAAACACTAGTTATTTTTGAGCTCTAGAATTATGGAAGACATTGCTATGTAATTTTTGGTTTTGATAATGAGAATGAGATTTTTCATGATCCAGTACTGAGTTAACTTAGAGAGTTGAAGATATTAGGTTAGGTCCCAACTCTAGTAGAAAAGGTTCCTCTTCTTGTATTCGTATGCTTAGATTAATTTCATAGATTCATGCTTAAATTGTCCTTGGAAGTGTTTCATTGCAAGTAGTGTAGATTTGATTAGTTTGGTTATTAGTTTTTTGCCATTTGTGCTTTAATTCAGTAGTAGGTTAGAAGGGATAAAAGGGGCATCAAAAAGTTGTCAATAGGTATCTTAGCCTCAATTCTTCCTTTAGGGATCATGATTTGAGGAAAGGACCCCCATGCAACCCCCAAAAAAAGACAAAATTCTACTTTCTCATAGAATTTAGAGTTTCTTGTGCGTAAGCCAACATTTCTTATCAATGACTTGATCTTATTTTGCAAATTTTCCTCATGCATGAAGTAGACAACTAGCTCATTAAACTCTTTTTTTCTAGCTTATTGAAATTATTCTTGTTTACATGATTTTTGGGCAAATATCATTGTTTGATGCAATGCAAGTGTTTTAGAAGTAGAGGAAGATTTCATAGCAAGTAACCTCCTTCCAACTTCATCCATCCATGATCATTCCTCACTTTCACTAAGACCCTCACCAATTTCATCATTCTTCAAGGAAACTTCTCCAAGCGTGTTGAGGAAATCCAACCATCTCCCAACCTTGGTTTCGAGTTCTGAGTGAGCCTAGGCATTGTTTCACTCTGTTCCATCCACCAACCACCTTACCTAATCCTTCCATCACCTTCAACACCCATCGTTTTTGTCTCAGTTGTATCCTGTAGAAATACAAGGAATATTGTAGGTTTTTAGGACATCCTATAGGTTTTCCTGTAGTGGCCTGTTTTGAGGCCGAATTGAGGGAAAGCTTCTAGAAAGCCACATAGGGTCACCTAAAGGTCTCCCAAACCTCCCAACCATCCACCAACATCCCTAAGACACCTACCACATCACCAGAAGAGGTTAACTTTCACTTATTTTTCTATAAAAAGATAAAAAGAAAAAAAACATATTTGTTGTAGCTATTTACATGCATAGTAGTAGAATGTTGATGCTTTGAATTTACATGCTTAAGATAGTTTAATTTCATCCATGATAATCTAACACCCCTTCTGAAACATAGTCTCTTAGAAGTTAGGTAGGAAATGGTGTGTTTAAGCATTGGATTTCACTATTTTTCCTTACTGCAGTAGACAACTTTCTCTTAGAGTAGATTTATCTTTGCCTCATTAATAATCAAGCTTCTTCTGAATCCAAAGAAGTCTGGCTTGAAAAACCCTAGTGGTCTCTCACCAGCTGAATAATGAAAAAAGTCTGAACCATCACTTTTACTTGTGTATACAACACTTTCACATCCAAGTTTGTATGAACCCCGAGTTGATAAAGTAAATTTGGTAGCCCCAGGAGTTGCAACATTCTTGCTGCAATATTGGTGCTCATCAGTAGGCCATCGGGCTTTGCAAGGATTTTCTTGCGAAGTTTCAACTAGTTCAATCCCAAACTCCTTATACCCTAACGTCGCTGGGGAAACACAAATAAAAATAGAGAAAGAGCAGACTTATCTAATACTACTGATCCAAAATTATGCAGGAACAAAATAGAACATAGATATAAACATAAAAAACAAAGATGCAATAGAAATAAAATTTCATTTCATTATGTAACAACCCTGGTTAAATATCCATGTAAAAATGCATAAGGCCATGGTCATGGGACACATATTCCAAGATGAATGGTGGGAAAAACATCCTAGTGCATGTTCATTCAGTTTATTGTGGCCAAGGAAATTGGAAAAGGCAATTAAAATGGATTTCGAAAGGCATGAGGGATTAATTAGCATTTTATTTATGAAAACAATGAAAATTAGGAGAAAAGGAAGCTGAAAGGTCATAGTTTTCATGTGAGGAGGAAAAAGAAGGAAAATAACAGAAAATGAAGAAAATAGAGGCCTCATTGATAAAAAGGCTTCTGAGGATCAGTGGGTAGCTTGGTCATTGTAAGCTTGGTTAGTTCAGTTTTGGTGCTCTCTCATTTCCTCTCTCTCTCTCTCATTCTTGGACATAGATTTTTCTTGGAGCACTCTTGGAGTGTGTGGCATACTTGGATTTTTGGAGAAAGAAAGCAAAAGAGGACATCAGGATCAAAAAATACAATGAGTTTTTCCTGTAGGTACCAAGTTGCATGTATGTTTTCCTTGCTAGTTTTGGCATGCATGTCATATGCATGTGGTTTATTGGTTATGATCTGTCATTAGCATGGAGGATTGCTTGGATTGACAATGAATTTCCCTAGCCTTTCCATTTCCTGGATAACCACGGAGATCTTGGGTTTATTTTCCTTGTTTTCTTTGGTTGCTTATTATGTTTCCTTAGCTTGGGTTGAGTTATTAGTTCCTGGAAGCCCTCATTAACCAAACGCTGTAAAAGCCCTTGGTGGGTTGAGTTACTAGTCCTAGAAGCCTTGATTGGAAAAACACTTTGGAAGCCCTTGGGGGGTTCAGTTACTAGTCCTGGAAGCCCTGGATAGAAAAACGCAATGGAAGCCTAGTGGCATCTATGGGTTGAGTTACTAGTCCTGGAAGCCTAGTTTGGAATAAAATGCACTGGAAGTCTTGGAAGGCTTGGATAAAGACTGATGATGGTTTTGTGATGTCCGATTGTGAGGTGGAATAACTTTTGATGGGTTGAAGTGGGTGGGATTTTGAAGCCCTGGATGTTTTTGGATTGATGTGTTCTATGAGATCCCACATTCATGCTTCGAATATGGCACAACGGTGAATGAACGAAGAGATATTTGGCTTAGCCATTCTATGGTTGGGTGGAACGTGGAAGTCCCATCCTTGATTTGGATTTTTCATCATCAATATGAGGCTATTTCTTCACATATTTTTGTGAGTATTATATTGGTTTAAATGTGGATCATATGGTTGTGATTTCATTCGTATTTATGTTGCTATTATGTTGGTTATATATATGTTTAATGGCAGTAGCTATGTATGTCTCTCATAATTACTTTACTTATAAATCTATAATAAATGCATCTATGACCTAATGACTATCATGGCTAGTAGGGTTCCATTCAAGGTATTATTCAAGTAATTGCATTAGTATTGATATTTCCATGTTATCTTATTGTCATGAAGGTGTCATTCAATTATGGGCAGTTACCTAGGCTTTGGGCCTGAAAATGTGGCTTAAATCCAGGGGGCACTGACAAAGAACTAAGTAAAATAGTCCTTCGATCCTCGCTTGTAGGTTTGTGAGAGCGTCCAAAGGTCCCTGGATGGTGGCATCCCCATAGAATGGTAGCGTTTAGAGGTCAAGAGGTCCAAAAGCTCAGTGGGGCCCAGGGGCTGGTTGGAAGAAAGGTTGGATTCGTCCTTGAGGGCCCTAATGTTGATGTTGAGTGTATGTATGGTGTGTTTCCATTGATTCCACTTCATTAGCGTGACTTAGGAGGTCAAATCATATCATAGTGGCCTCTTTTCACATGTTTACCTCGGGTGGTCAGTTGCTTGGGTAGATATGGGAGGAGGGTGTTACAAAATGGTATTAGAGCATGGTTCACCCCTTGGATTGAATGGGCGGTGTGTGTTGGTCATGCATTCATGTCGGTTACATGTGCGTTGATCATCCTTGTGGTATATATGCTTGTTGTATATGCATGGTGTTGGTCATGGTTGTAGTGATGTTGCCACGTGAAAGAGGGTGTTGTTGTTGTGGAGTGTGTCATTATGAGTGTATGATTGGTTATATGTTTTTATGCATTCATTGTCATGGTTATAGTTATGCATGTATAGTAGGTCAAACATGCGTGTAAGGTAATTGTATACAATTAGGTCATCATGATGTTATTGGTATGTTATGATGCTAATGTGTTAAATAAGGTAAAGTAGGAGATGCAGACCATCAAAGTGAAGTTACAACATCGGACCTCGAGGCAAGAGCATGTCAGCATATAGGTTTGTAGGTTGGACATGAGGGTATGTAGGTTAAGGATTGTTATGTGCATTATGGTTATGTGTATACCTTAACTATATTGATGTTATGGTTACATACATGATAGATGGTAGTTGATTAGTGTAGTCATATACACATGTATTGGATAGTCATGAGTGATAGTAACCTATAGTGGTATGCATTGCTATTGTTTTTGTATGATAGTTAGCTTGATGATTATGTTATATGTCATTGATGAATATGTTATATGTTAACTTCTAGTTAGCTTGATGATTATGTTATATGTTGTTGATGAGTATGTTATAAGTTAACTTGTTGTTGTTATATGCTAGTAACTTGATGATTAGGGTTATTAAATTAATATTCTGATGTTATATATATCATACTAAGTCAGATTGGTATATGCGAATATTTAGGATTATGACATTCAGGTATGAGTTAATATGTTGTGATATTGTGTCATAATAATCTAGACTGAATGAAAAATGTTTATGAGCTTATGATGTGAACATGTTAGCTAGTGACTATTATGGATATCATGACCTTATTTATGCGTGAGTTGATATGTTGAGAAGTTATATCATGCTAATCTGAATTGATTGTGCAGAAAATATACCTTTCCCTCAGATACATTAAGGTATGACCTTACTTATGTCATCTATTTGGTGATTAACTATTTGATTATGTCAGCTGTTTTGTGTTCGAGTGTTTCATGTCTATTATGTCATTTGGTAGATTTATTTGACATGGTATGTTTGCAAGTTAGTTGAATGTTTGATGAATTGCATAATATGAGTATGTGTTCCAATGATATTATTTTAGGATGATTGTACTAATACATGTGTGTTGAAAGAGTTGATATGTACTTGAGTGTAGTAGGTGATAGTTCTAGAATTATGTCTAATGAGTATGACTTGACTATGGATTATGACATGATTGTTAGTCTTGGTAAAGGTTGATTTCAAATTGATAGATATGATTGTCTTGATATTTGAAACGCGTGGTTGACTTGTGTGAAGAGTTTCAGGATACATGCTTGGTATTAGCATGACAAGGTAAAAGTTGATGTGTTTATATAATTTACAGTCGGGTGATGTGAAAACACATAGTAAGCCTCGATTACAACAAAGTAAAAAGGTAAAAGAAAGGAATTGGCTAATAATTCCTTTGGCTATGTTTGGAAACCCTAATTCCAAAAGAATGAGTGTTTAGCATACATGAATCCTTATTAACCTTGAATTTGTTTGACATTATGAGGATATGTGCTATATTTGTGGACATGTATTTGATAGGTATATCAGCTAGTTTCCAGTTATGGGTGGATTCATCAAGGGAATTGGAGACCCTTGAGAGATGGCATGGATGTTACAAGGCAATTTTCTTGGCAGAACAGGGTAAGGTACCTAGTGTGTTGTTATGTTTATTTATGACCTCATAGTTATGATTTCATGGCAATATGATGCGGGGGATTGCATGGCAAAGGGACTGCCATGAAATCTTGAAGAAGGCTCATGTTCATCTTTCCTTTAGAAGCATTAGAAACCATGGGGATTGAGTCATGGTGTCTATAGATAGTCTTTTTCTTTTGGTATTTTGTGATTTTCTTGTGCTTGGTTTGCAATTTTGTTATGTCTAATGCATGATCATGCCACTTTGTTTGTGGTGTCGTATTGTTATTGATTTTCATGGTTTTATTCTTGTTTGTTTCTTATGCTTTCCTTTTAATTTTTGAGTCTTGCGAATTGGTTGGGAAAGAGGAAAGTTAGTGGAGCTCGGAGAGAGCTGAATGAAATCTAGTGGCCAATGTAAGACTTAGATGAAGTCGGTGCATGTATAAAGGAATTTGAAGGCAAGAGTACAACATCCAGTTGCCAGAATCGTTGTGTCCATTGTCATAAATAGACAATGACGAAGAGTCATGGGAAAGGTAATCAAGAAAGGTAAGGTGAATGTATTTGAGGCGTCATATGCCTTGGCTATATTGCGAACTGTTTTTCTCGATGTTGCGCATGTTTTTCATGCATAAAGGGAGTTATCTTAACCTTGACCTTATGATATCTAGTAATTACATTGTGATCATGATTATGTTGATGTCTATATTTGTATACATGTATGTATGTATGTATGTCATGTTTGATAGTGTCATTATGGATCATGATTATTTTATGCTAATTTTTTATGTATGTATGTATGTTTTCGACTGGCTAGATGTTGGCTTAAGGGGGCTTGACCCTGGTTTAGATTTTTTCGTGCCAACCAACAAAACCCTACACTACTGGCCCTTTTGGAAACAACCCGTGTAGTGCAGGTTGCAATATCGATTGAAGAAATATTGGGGGATGCTAGAAATAGGTTTATGCATCCAGGGATTGTGTGATGTGTATTATGAAGCCCTTATAGCTCAGATTTGCCTTTGCACAGATCTATACCCTCCTTCTATCTACTACTGTAACTCTATTCAATTGACCTTTAGATCTTCGGGAAGGTACATGATTGTGCTTATCAAACATAAAAGAGACAGATCCACTATTTTCACTCAATCACTAGCAACCCTAGATCTACCTTTGTGCAAATATATTCACCCAAACAGTTATCATAATAGATCTAGTTACTATCTTCATGAAATAGTTCGTTACTTATTTCATGCATAGATTGTTATCCTCTTAACCTACAAATGATACCCAAATATAGAATATGCGAAGAAAAGATACCCAGAACACAGAATATGCGAAGAAAAGATACCTAGAACACAGAATAGCAATGATTTTATTATTCAGAGAGTAATGTTCACAGGCCTCTTCGAGGGGGCAACCTCCAATAGAGCAGAGCTCGATTACAAAACAAGACACGATGCTCCTCGCAGGGAGTCTCTATCCTTTATATATGACTCATACATGCAATACCACGGGTCAATACCATGGGTTTTATTAATACCATCTATTTAATACTACCGCCCATTTATCCTTTATTTAATACTACTGCCCATTTACAACTAATTGTGGTCCCATTTGCAACTAACTGGGTTAACCACTTACAAATATTAATATGGGCTTTATTGACTCTT
>APFE030413960.1:122731-191229 GCA_000404065.3 Pinus taeda | reverse complement strand
GGTCCCATTACATAGATAAGGGGGTTAGGGTGGGACCCTAACATGCCCACCCCCTTAAGACTAGCCTTGTCCTCAAGGCTGAAGCTGCGGAAACTACTGAAGAATAGTGGCTGGCTCCCAAGTCGCATCTTCCGGAGAGGTGTCTTTCCATTTGACTAGGACTTCCTTAATCATGCGGCCGTGCAGTTGCTTGACTCGTGTGTCAAGGACCTGTTCCGGTTGAAGCCAGATGGACCCTTCTTCGTCCAATTCCGGTAGACTAGTCTGAATTCTACAATTATTCCCAATCACTTTCTTGAGGCATGAAACATGAAAAACTGGATGGATTTTTTCAGTAGGTGGCAAAGCCAACTTGTAGGCCACTTCTCCAATGCGTTGAAGTACTTGATATGGTCCGTAGAATTAGGGAGAGAGTTTCTGACATCCTTTGTCTTTGAGTGATGTTTGCTTATATGGTTGGAGCCATAAAAAGACCTGATCCCCTTCTTGAAATTGGCGCTCTGAGCGATGCTGGTCTACCTGTTGCTTCATGCGGTTCTGAGCTTGGTGAAGATTCTCTCGAAGATGGGCTAGCATAGCTGCGCGGTGTTGTAGGAGTTGATCCACTGCCTAGACTTTTGAGCAGCCCTTGAGATACGAAGTAGGTGAAGGCGGGAGTTGACCATATACTGCTTCATAGGGATTCATTTTGGTGGTGGCATGATAGTTGGTGTTATACCACCATTCAGCCAGAGGTAGCCGCTATACCCAAAGGTGTTGTCTTTCTGAAGTGAAACACCTAAGGTAGGTTTCTAGACATTTTTTGATGGCTTCGGTTTGGCCATCTATTTGTGGATGATAGGAAGTAATGAGTTTTAGTTGAGTGCCTTGTATTCTGAAGAGTTCCTGCCAAAAATTGATGGCGAAGATCGGGTCGCGGTTGGACACAATAGAAGTGGGCATGCCATGCAATTTGAAGATCTTATCCATGAAAGATTGAGCAACCAAAGTTGGTGTAAACGGGCGGGGAAGAGCGCAGAAATGAGCATACTTCGACAATCGGTCCACAACCACCATGATGACTGACTTGTTCCCTGACTTTGGAAAACCTGTAATGAAATCCATAGAAACCTCCGTCCAAATGGATGCCGGAATGGGCAATAGTTGTAAGGTGCCTGGTGTGTTGACGGTTTCCCCTTTGTGGCATTGACAGACATCGCATTCGGCTACGAAGGTAAGGATGTCCTTTTTCATGCCTATCCAAAAAAATGATCTTCTGGTGCGAGCATACGTCTTCTGAAAGCCCAAATGTACTGCAATGGGAGATGAGTGCATTCTGCAAAAATGCGACTTTTGAAGGTGGATGTTGGTGATATTACGACTCTATCCTTGTAGCGAAGAATATCATCCTGACACGAGTAGCCCTTGGTGGAATTTGGATCGGCCTGCAATTGAGAAATGAGTTGGGAGAGCTGGGGTGTGAAAACCATTCCCTGCAAGCTTCTTCAATCCATTCTGGAATGGGGAGGGAAATACTAGCAGGGTACTTTCCTCCTCAAATTGGAGAGATAATGCATCTGCTACACTATTGTCTTTCCATTTCTTGTAAATGATCTCATAATCATATCCCAGCATTTTGGATAGCCATTTATTTTGTTGTGGGGAGGAGAGGCGTTGCTCCAAAAAATATTTAAGACTGTGATGATCTGTGCGGATTTGGAAACGCCACCCCAATAAATAAGGTCGCGAGTGCCAACTGCATGTAAGATGGCCATCATTTCCTTCTCGTAGGTAGATTGGCCCAGATTCCTCCCACTGAGTTGCTAGCTTGTGAAGGCCAACGGTCGCCCTTCCTACATTAAAACCACCCCAATACCTGTACCCAAAGCATCACATTCAATAACAAATTTGGTGAAGTCAGGTAGTGCTAAAACTGGAGTGGAACACATGGCATTTTTTAGAGCTGTAAAGGCCTGTTGTGCTTCCTCATTCCAGAAGAATGAATTTTTCTTTAGGAGTTGGGTGGGGGGCTTCGCTATGCGACCATAGTTGTGGACAAAGTTACGACAATAGCCTGTGAGACCCAAAAATCCTCGCAAGCTCTTCAAGGTCTTAGATTAAGGCCATTCCCGCATTGCTTTGATATTTTTGGGGTCCACCTTGACACCTTCATGTCCCACAATGTGGCCCAAATATTCTACTTCTACCATGCCAAACGAACACTTGGACATCTTGACAAATAATTTATGCTTGCGGAGTAGTTGCAAGAGTAGATCTACATGCTGGAGATGTGCGGCCCAAGTGCAACTATAGATGAGGATGTCATCAAAGAAGACAAGGACAAATTTCCTGAGATATGGTTTGAGAATGTGGTTCATAAGGCTCTGAAAAGTAGAGGGGGCATTACAAAGACCAAATGACATGACCAGGAATTCAATAGTGGCCTTCATGAGTTCTGAAAGTAGTCTTGGGGTTGTCGAATTCCTTCATGTGAATTTGGTGGTAGCCTGAGCGAAGATCCAGCTTCGTGAAAAATTGAGCCCCATTGAGTTCATCCAGCAAATCATCAACCATCGGGATGGGAAATTTATCTTTGACTGTCAACTTATTGAGGGCCCTAAAGTCAGGACACATCTGCCACTCTCCATATTTCTTGATCACCATGACCACTGGAGATGAATAAGGATTGATGCTGGGATGAGTGACACCGGCATCTAAAAGTTCCTTGATGATTTTTTCTATTTCATTCTTTTGGGTGAACGGATATCTGTATGGGTGCACATTTGGGGGTTGGGCCCCTGGAACCAAGGTGATGCTATAATCATGTTCCCCTCGTGAGGGTGGAAGCCCTTGAGGCTTGTCAAAGACCGACAGATGGTTATTTAAAATCTGTTGCATCTCAGGATGAATTGGCGACGACTTGGTTTCAACTACCTGGATGGCATTAAATTGAGCTACAACTCCATGATTGCCCTTTTTTAACAATTTTTCCATCCTATGCGAGCTGATGATAGAGGGGGTTCCTGCCTGGAGTCCACGGAGGGTATGTGTGTGGTTGTTCTACTTAAAACTCATATACAACTCTTGGAAATCCATTGTGATTTGCCCAAGAGTGCGGAGCCATTCAGCGCTGAGGACAATGTCGTAACCCCCCATGTGTATGGAAAACATGTGGGTTTTCAACTGATAATCCCCCATTTGAAGTTTGACATTTTCACAACGGCCTTCACATTTCATTGTGCCTCCATCCGCAATTTGAACTTGGAAGTTAGAAACTGCTCGTACAAAACAATGCACTGTTTCTGCGACTTTTTGATGGATGAAATTATGTGTACTTCCACTATCAATCAAGACTACGACTGGGCGATGTTTAATAAACCCTCTGATTTTGAGAGTTTTAGGGGAAGAAATCCCTGCCAAAGAATGCAACGAAATAACTGGTTCGTCAGAGACATTGTCCTGTTGGTTGTCTTCCTCTATCGGCTCATGTTCCTCCAGTGGTGGATCTTCTTCTGTTGAGCTGTAGTCAGTGGCATCAATTTGAAAAAATTTGGGCTCCTTGCATTTATGACCTGGGGAGTATTTTTCATCATAGTAGTAACATAGGCCTTGCTTTCTCCTTTTTCCCATTTCCACCGATGACACCTTTTGGACCTTAAGTGTTTGAGTCTTGTTGTGAGCCTGTGGAGGTCGACCTTTAGCGGAGAAATTTGGGCAACTGTATTGGGCTGCTAATGCACGTTCCATGTTACGAGCTACCTTGCAAGCCTCCATCCATGAGGGAGGGTGGTGCAGTAGGACTTGGACTCTAATAACTTCTTTAAGACCGCTGATAAAACATTCTGTGTAAAATGCATCTGAGAGACCCCAAGTACGGAAGGCTAAGGATTCAAAAGCTGTAATATATTCCTCCACTGTGCCAGTCTGTCAGAGCTTAGTAAGACGACCCAAAAAAGAGGATTGCTGGTCAAATCGGTCTTGCAGAGCTTTTGTAAATTGGTTCCAAGTCCTAAAAGCTCCACTGCGACGTTGATGCCATTCCCACCATTGCCACCTTTCATTGTCCAGGTACATGCTCCCCAACATAAGATGAGTTGCATCATCTAAGATGCGATTTAATTTGAAATACTGCTCCATTTGTGCTATCCATGCCGATGGGTGAGAACCATCAAAGTTATGCATATCTAACTTGGGAGGTCGCTGAATGGGTTGTGGGAGGGTGTGCCAGCCGTGAGGAGAGTGGCTAGACTCACCTTCATGGTATCCATTTCCATTAGACTGCTCCTCGTGGGCTTGCTCCTTGTGCTTTGGGATTATTTGCTGGATCTGGATACTTAATCTGTTAACCATACTGTGGAGGGATTTTATGGTTTCTTCAAGTTTTTCCATCCTTTCATTGGCCATCGCTTGAGCTCTAGTTGCTACCATACACCAACTTGATGAAAAATGGGGACCGCCAAAAAAACAAATTTCACTAATAATTGAATGGTACCGCCACGCTCAGCTCGTCGTTCTGATTCTGACGGGCTAGATCACCAATAAGCGCCCCGGATGATCTCAGGCTTTTTTTTTTTTTTGGGAGAACTCCTAACGAAGTTTTACTCCTTCCTGATCAATACTGCAGTTGTCAAATCCTCAAAATGTCACTGCGGCCAGAAGTCCTGCGAAAATTATACCCTGGTACAGGAACCCTTCTCCACAACTCCGACCTAGTGGATCTGAGAGATCTGAATGGCGGATCTGGCGGCAGAATAGACTACTCCTACGGATCTGCTAGATCTTAATAGATCTGAATGACTGATTTCTTCTGTGGCTGCACTCCTTTGCACCAACGGATCTGGAATAGATGATGTGTTATCCCCCTATAGAAAAGGGAACTATGGTCTTGAGGAGTGTCAGGTGCTACAGATCGCGATATACATAAGGGTCTGGCAGTAGTACTTGGCCCAATGTTTCAGGGCTCTAACTAAGGAGGATCGACCGTACCCTTAGCCGTACAACTCGACTACCCTATCGTACAGGCGAGTAATCTCTCTAAGTGCTGTTCTCGGTGTACTGTAGCCACAAGACGGCCGACGGTTTATCTATGGCAAGGTTTCAAAGGAGCCTAGGGGGCTTCCGATATACCCAGAGGGTACGTGGAAGACAATCCGTGCACGGTTCTGTCTAATGCGCTACTACTCAAAGGGGTACCCACAGGGGTTACAAGGGAGTCCAATAGACGTGACCACCTCTTGTATTTCTTGCGTGCATGCCTCCCCAAATCCGAAGATTTATGCGCTCAACGACAGATCCCGTGGTTTAAAGATGCCGGAACACGTCTCTAGCCAAAAAAAAATTTGCTACGAAATGGAGATCCCATCGGCCCTGAAAAGTGCTTTGATACC
Organism: Pinus taeda; assembly: GCA_000404065.3. NCBI lineage: Eukaryota > Viridiplantae > Streptophyta > Pinopsida > Pinales > Pinaceae > Pinus > Pinus taeda. Next base: position 185,863 of record APFE030413960.1, on the reverse strand, counting down.
ACTTGTTATGCTCTTAACCTGCAAATGATACCCAAATATAGAATATGCGAAGAAAAGATAACCAGAACAAAGAATATGTGAAGAAAAGATACCCAGAACATAGAATATGCGAACAAAAGATACCCAGAACGCAGAATAGCAATGATTTTATTATTCAGAGAGTAATGTCCACTTGCCTCTTCGAGGGGGCAACCTCCAATAGAGCAGAGCTCGACTACAAAATAAGACACGATGCTCCTTGCAGGGAGTTTCTATCCTTTATATATGACTCATACATGCAATACCACGGGCCAATACCGTGGTATTACTAATACCATCTATTTAATACTACGGCCCATTTGCAACTAACTGTGGTTCCGTTATTAATTGCAGATTAACCACTTACAATTATCAATATTGGCTTTATTAACTCTTGACTATGACGTGGTCCCATTACATAGATAAGGGGGTTAGGGTGGGACCCTAACATAGATATTAAAGATTCAATAGATTCATGTAGTAGAACACAATCATTTATAGGAAATAGTTTACAGGCAGAAGATATATTAACTTAAACATATATCAAGAAAAAACACAAATGCAATTGACTCAACACAAAATCGTCTTTGTTAGATTCAACATTCAATTTACAAACTCATCTACCTTATGCACCCAGCTGCAGGGGCACGCACGCTCAGTTGTAGATGTGCCAACCTAAGTACAAGAAATAGAGCTTTCCTGCCTTAGCACCTTTCCCTTACACTTCTTATTCAAAAACCCATTGACTACTTAGAATCGCTACGAATTGAATATATATAGCTTTTTAAATACAATACCATGGCCCACGACCCATGGGTGAGTCTAAAAATCAACCTATCACCTACCCATTCAAGGGGCTAAAGCCCCTTTGACTCTTACTTAGATGCGTACTCCACTTCCACATTTCATGGAGAGTTTACATTCTTTACAAAATTCTAAACAAAAATTGATTAAACTAACAAAAATTGACCCTAGGGACCCTATCCCAACAAGCCCCCAACACAAATATAGTGACTCGCCCTCGAGTCACTCATTTGGCATCTCTACTTTGTGGTGAATCTCATTGAAATCCTGCTTCAATGCTTCCAGCTCCCTGATGCCTTGTACTGCAACCTATTTTTCTTCTTCGACTAGCTTTTCTATAGTTGGTCCCTCTACTGCAAAATGCATGGTCCTATGAGTTTGCTGCAAATCTTTCATTTTTTCATGAATAGTCTAAGAGATATGGTTGGCATCTTCTATCTAAGATTGAAGGTGAGCCTTTAACATTGATTCTTTTTGCCGTAATTCCTGAACTTGTGGCTATATCATCTTCCCTTCCTATAGGTGCACGAAGTGCTGGACTAACGCTAATGTGCACGCAGTCGCCCTGATCTGATCATATTTCTGTTGGGCCTCTCTGATTTATGTACTTAATCTCTACAAGTTTGTTTCCTCCTGTAAAGTGTCCCATAACTCCATGGCATTGTTAAAAAGGAAATCATAGCCTTTGACTTCATTCTCCAGAGTAGTCATGTGCTCCTTTATGGCTATACCGCACTGCTCCCTGACCTCTTGTGGAGTAGTCGGTTGTAGTTTCAACTATAGTTCCACTATCTTCATATAGAAATCAAAAGTGACTTGACCTACTTCATATTTTGATTTGCTCACAAAAGTAGCTAATTTTCTAATATTTTTCGCAGCTAATTTTCTAATTTCTTCTTCCAGGCTTTAACTTTGCACTGGTAGCTCTTCATTTTCTTTTAGGGCCTAAGCCTTCCCAGTGAATATCTATTCATTGTTATATTTAAACTTTTTGAACACTACTAATGTGCACTGCTACGTGATTCGAAGCTCGTCTGAGACCCCCTGATGAAGCATACAGAGGCTTTGAAGTGGCAGCGTGGCTAAGTTCACCCCCATGCCTTTAGTCTTTCCCAGTTGGGCATGGTCTTCCTTTGATTCAGTGTGGACATTACCTTTTGTTAAGGACATGAGTATAAGGTCTAGAGTCCTTTCTATCTCCAAAAGCTCTCACTCACTTGCTGCATGCTCGCTTGAACCCTGCTCGCTTGTCCAACACTCACCTGGATTCTACCTGTCTAGATTTGCAATTCACGCAGATCCTTGTGGACACTTCCTAGTGTCTGGATGTATTGTTTTTTAAACTGTTGCCATAGTTCCATTGTGGTGTCTTTGACCTTATCCCCAATTTCATCGAGGTCCCCTTCATTGAGGATCATTGGGTCAATGCACTCTTGCTTGTTTGATTTGTCCTTCTTCCTTGGCCCTAATGTTGTTTCCTTACTCTGCTTCTTCAATGTGAAGGGAGTACTCTTCTCATCCCCTCTGTCTCTACCCCGCTCGGACAGTTCCTGTTCCTCAGTATGCTGGGAAATCGATGCTTTGACTTCCATATTGTCCTACTTTCTAGTGTGCTCTTTCTTAGCACACTCTTAGCACATTGTTTTTCAGTGGCTGCCATAATAGCAAATTCTTTCTTCATCTACTTGGCCAATGTCTGCATCACTGTCTGTGTTTCTTCTTTTCATTTCTGCATAGCTGTCATCTGTGTAACAGAGCTTTCTCCGCCCTAACTGGTACCCACACCAACATCCGTGGGTTGTCACCACTCCGCTAACCAAATTCCCATGATTTCTTGCACATCTATTTCCAAAACTAAGTATGGAAACTTGTGCCAGATCTGCTTAGGGTCTCACCTTGCTTGAATAGAAACATTATGAAATTCAGCCTTAAACTCCGCGAAGGTCCACAATTTCTATACAAGGTTGGAGAAAATATTGGCCGTTGAAATATGAATATGTGTAGGTGCATCTCAACCAGTATCCAAAAAACGTTTGATTCCATGATCCGCTTGATGAGCACTAGTATTGCAGCAAGGATGCTGCAGATCCTAGGCTACCAGTTTTACTTATCAACTCAGGGTTGGTAAAAAATTAGAGGTGACAGTGCTGTATGCACAAGTAAAAGTGATGGTTTTACCTGTTGTCATTGTTTAGCTGGTGAGAGACCACTGGGGTTCCAAGCCAGACTTCTATAGAGTTAGAAGAAGCTTGATTATTTGATGGAAGAAGGGCAAAATCTACTCTAAGAGAGTTACTCTACTGCAGTAATGGAAAAGGCCAACATGTAATGTTAAACAACACCATACCCTAATTAACCATTTAAGAAGCTATGCTAAGCATAATTCATAAATCAATAGTAAAAAAATGCTACTATCTAAGTTGCAGAATTAAAAAGCATCAAACCATACTAATGTGCAAGCAAAGACACTAAACTAAATTTGTTTTCATTTTTTTGGTTTCTCAAGCAAAATGAAGTATGCAAACTAATTGTTTTGTGGATGTGATAGGTGGATGGAAGGTGTTCGAGGATGGATAGAAGGTTTATGGAGTGGTTGGATGGTGTGGAGGGGTCCTAGGAGATTTTTTGTGACTTCCTAAAGGTTTCCCATCAAGTCGGCCTCAAAGCACGCCATTTCAGGAAAACCTACAGGATGTGCTAGAAACCTATAGGATACAACCGAGAGACAATTGTGAGGTGTTGGAGGTGTTTGGAAGCTTAGTAAAGGTGTGTGATGGGTGGAATGGAGTTTTATAAGTTCCAGGAGCACTTAGGAGTCAATATCCAAGATAAGGGATGGCTAGATTCGCTCAATGTGTTTAGGGAAATTTCAATGAAAAATGATGAAATACTAGTGAGGGTGATGGTGAAAGAAGGGATGGCTAAGGTGGATGAAGTGGAATTACAGGAAACCTAGAGGATACAATCGAGAGATAATTTTGAGGTATGGAGGTGTTTGGAAGCTTATTAAAGGTGTGTGATGGGTGGAATAGAGTGTTATAAGGTCTAGGAGAACTCAGGAGTCAATATCCAAGATAAGGGATGGCTAGATTCGCTCCATGTGTTTAGGGAAATTTCAATGAAAAATCATGAAATACTAGTGAGGGTGATGGTGAAACAAGGGATGGCTAGGGTGGATGAAGTGGAAGGTGACTGCTGGTTATGAAGTCTTGGTCTCCTTATGAAGTCCAAGTATTGATGACTCTGCATAAAACATGTGTGTCTTCCAAAAAGAACTATGTAACAAGATACATCTTTCATAAACTAGAAAAGCATGAATCAAATGCCTATATTATGCATGAAGATAGTTGTTGAAGGGAATGAAAGAATGAGTGAGATCTTATTGCAGAAATGGAGATGGAAAAAGATGACAATGAAATCTTCCTTGCAACATTAACCAACTACTGAATTATAGACAACAAACTCCAAAGCTCATAAAAGAACTAGATATTTATGTTTTTGGGGCTACTGGAGAGTGCCTTTCTCAAGTCATGGTCCCAGAGGGAGGATGTGAGGCCGAGACACCTGCTGACAACCTTGTGGTGATCCATTTTGTACTTGCTAACCTGCCACTTGAAAGAAGGCACAAATGGAAGAAAACTATCACACAACCAATCTGATCTACACTACTTGTAATGGAAATGCATATACTAAGAAAACTTACAAATAAGATATGAATCTACACTAAGAATACATGTAAAATAAAGAGGAGCCTTGGCTGCCAGGGTTGGGTCCTAATCCAAGAGATTTATCCCTATGAGTTAACTCAGTGCTCGCTCAAAACGAAAATCATTATTATTACCAAAACAACAGATTACATCAAAAGAACTGTCACAAGTCTTGCAGCTTGAAAAAGACAGTAGAGTTTTACAATGAAAAATATGAATCCTATTGAGGTCCTAGGCCTCTCTACTTATACATTTGAAGTCTCCAACGAATTCCTTAAAATTAGGGAGGCTTGGCTCCCAAACTCAAGATAAATTGGTGCTTTGTCTTTCCCTTACTCGACTGCCTTCTATTCCTCATGATTTGGTTGTTTGCACTCCGAGCTGATGGAAGAATATTCAAATGGAGGGGTAGTAAATGAGGAGGATTTACCTCCTATAATCCCTCTCCCTTGTCCCATTCGAGTTTTGACATTGGTCTTTGCCAAAATTCCTTACTTTTCTCCTTTAATCTTGCATTAAATGCACATTAGACCACAAAGAAAAATATCCAACTCTAACTCATCTCATAAACAAAATATAATCAAAAGTATGCAATAAGTTATGAGATAGTTGGTTTGACTAAGCTAGAAGGTGAATTAAGGCCCATATAATTACCCAATGATGAGGCTCATCATCACCCCTTGCTGAAAGTGTTGCTCATCCTTTGAGAAACTTAGTCAATATCCATATCCTTGATGGCTCTGGTAGCCTCTCTAACATTCCATGCCTCTGTTGTGGTCTCCTCTTCTTCTTCATAGAAACTTGCTTTCTTTTCTACCTATTCCCACTTCCTCTTTTCTTCTCCTTATTTCTCCCTTCTAGCATCCCTAATATCAGTGGTGGACTGAGTTTTAGGCCTATCCAATTGACCTTCAACCTTTGCATAACTTTCTTATACATAGGTGTCCTGTTGAGTGCCTCTCTTAACCTTTGAGGGGGGTGATATTCTCTTATCTTTAGGTTGTATGGCAGTGTGTTCCATCTTCTTAGGCAAGCATGTATACTCTCATCTCCTAGCAGCCTAAACATGTCCTCAAAATGTGAAATTGCTTTCTCTTGGGAAGCAAGATATCTAGGTGCCAGCTGAGGGTCATTTGCAATCAAATTTTGGGTGCTGATGAGGGCCATGGGATTTTATTGTTCATCTTTGATCAAAAGAGGTTTAGTTTGTTCTCTTTCCAATATCCTTTTCATCTCTGCAACCCTTAACTCCTCGTGGTTCATCCTTGAAGCCAAATCCATTAATTGTAGATCTCCTAGCTTGGCATTAGGGTCCCATACATTCATGTGTGTGAGGGCCATGTTGTGTAAATAAAACTCAGCCATTTTGGCCCTATCCTCTAGTGTAATTTGATCACAAAGATCAATAAACTACTTGTAGTCTTGAAATGGCATGGTTCCCCTCTGTGCTAGTGTCTTAATCTAAAACTACAACCATTTTTCTTTGAGGTAGAGAGCATAGGATTTAGCTGGCATCCTACATTGGATTGCCTCCAAGGAGAGGCTGGCCATACATGCTAGTTGGTTCTCTCTTTCCTGTAGCTGTCCCCTCATCCATGCATTTTCTGTCTCTAGTTGATTTATCATTATAGCTTCTTTATCCCTTAAGCCACTTAGTTCTCTACCCATTTCTTTGAGTTTCTCCTCCATGTGCATAATGTCTTATACCCCCTTCAATTTGATGATATGCATCCATCAGTGAGTTCTAGCCCTCTCCTTCTTAAGCTCGAAGAACAGTGGGATGGAAAATTTTTGAGGTATGACCCTACCTCCTTCAATAAACCGGTAATAAGATTCTAGGTTAGGTTGGGGGCTGGGTTCTTTTGTCTCTCGGTCCTCCTCTTTAGCTTCTTGTTGCTCCCCTACCTTTCTTTCCAATTTTTGTGCCTCCTATAGATTCAACAGAGTATCTTGTAGGACTAGTTTTGCTTCCTGTAGATTTTGATGCAGATCCTGTAGGATTGCATTACCCTTTGAGGAAGTTGATCTAGTAGTAGGCCTCCTTACATAGGTGATAGGGGACTTAGGGGAAGGCATTTTGTCTTTTTGTGTAGGGGAATATTCAATATCAATAGGAATTTTGGTTGATTTTTGTGGTTTCCCTTGTCTTATTCTTGTGATCTTTCTTGTCTTGAAATATAGTGGGGTATGCCTCTGCCTTTTTCATTTTTTCTTGATTGGGGTGCTGAGAGTAGTGAGGGTAGCTACTGCCTCTCTCTCAGTGGCATTTGGAGACACCCTAGGTGACTCATCCTTGTGTTCTGTCCCCTCTATTTTATTGCCTTTTTCCTCTCTGTCTTTCATGTCTTCTTCTTCTTCTAGATCTTCATCATCTCTATCCGTTTCCTCTTCGTTTCCTCCTCTATTTCTTCATCATTCTCCTTCTCTTCTCCCTCTTCTTCTTCATCTTCATCCTATTCCTCTGTTTCAGTTCCTTCTTCATCCATCTCATCCTCATCTCCTTCTGTATCTTCCTCTTCCTGTTTTACTTCCTCTTCACTGACAGTAGGACTAACATCATAAGTGAGAGCTTTGATGTCATCCTTTGCTGGCATGTCTCTGAAAACTGACCATGTTATAGGTGTTTTGAGGTTTCAGAGGAAATATTCAATGAGGATCCTAATCAACCCATGGTGAGATAATTGTTGGGAATTCCCCTCCTTCACTTTGATGCTTGAGCCTATGAGTGATTGAAGCAAGAAATATGGTATGTTGAGCCTTTGGTGAGGGGGTGTTTCTACTCCAAATCTTAATTCTTCAAGGATCCTAAAATGATAGCCATAGACAACACCATATCTACCCTTACATAAGATGTATTTGATTAGTTGGTAGCCTACCTCACTCCATGGATATGGCAAACTTTCCCTCACTCCATTTTTGTCCTCAGTGGGTTCCTCACCTTCTATAAATAATTTTCTTTTGGTAGCCTAGCTATCTCCTTTGTCTTCCTTTCTCCATGGGACTCCTAGGGGAAGTGTGGTGACCCTACTAATGAGATCAAGGGTGAGATCTATAGTGAGGCCCCTTATTACAATAGTGGCATGTATTTTGGTGTGGGGAGTGAGGGAGAGAGAAAATTCTTGAGCCACCTCAACATCATATCCTCTGAATTTGTTGAGAAACCCCATCCAATTATGTCTTATAAAGATTTCAAGCACTTGCAGGTGTTGTAGGATTGTCACAGTGTTTGTTGGCTCTCTCCTATTAAACCCTCCTGTCATCTTGTTGGTGAAGCTTGAGGAGAAAATGAGAGGGTTGAAACAACTTTTTCAAATGTAGTGGCAAAATAGAGATGATTGTGTATTTAATTCCATTTGCAAAGCTTCTAAATTCACTCAAATTTAGAGTTCCCTTTGTTCATTTACTTGCAATTGGGAATTTCATAGTAGATCCTACCTCTTTAGACTGGTTGTAGTGGCCAACTCTCGTGGTATCCTTTCTGAACTCTTCTCTGCCAATCCTGTAGACAGTCTTTGTGTATTCTATAGACTGTGTCCTGCAGGAATTCCTATGCAGTGAATGATGGATCTTTTCTTTTGATGGGTGGCCTGGGTTATGAGAGCAACTTGAGTGAGGGATTTTCGAGGAGGTGAAATGCATGAATGCATGGGAACAACGTTTTATTTCCTCTTATGGTGATTCGGGGTGAGGTGGTATGCTGGCAACATAGGTACGTTTCCATATTTAGACCGTTGGTCCCCACTACCACCTCATTATTTCCCACTCCTCATAATCAGCTCCCACCTTGTAGATCCATAGCTTAACCTCTTTTTGTGCTACTCCTTCTTTGTCTTTGAGTTGATTGCAGCCACATATGAGAGGACACCCGGTTGTGCATGTGCTGATTGAACGAAGGTGGGCAAGTTAACTAGCCACCTTTTCACTTATAAACACACTATCTCATAACCCTTACAATTTTCGACTACATGATGCATATGAGAGAGTGAGCAGGATAGTTACCTGTGGTTTCAATGCTATGCTGCAGTTGTCGAAGACCAGAGGTGTTACTATGTATATTTTCTGCATACCATTCTTCTTCCTCATCTTCTTGTCTGCTAATGGTTTCTCTGTTTTTGTAGGTATCTGTGGTTGAAGATATGATGTTGCTTCTTTGGAGCTCCTGGATCAACCTGGTGAAGACTTGTTTCTCGTGTGATTGGCATTTTGTGGAATAGGTTGCTACAAGATGTCCTGTAGCTTCTTCTCCCTCAGAATTCTTTAATAATTTTGCTTGTTGGGGCTATGAGGATGGTGACATGGATGGAAAGAAGGAGTGCGAGTGTGGAGAGTAAAGGATACTCAGGTGATGCTCTTTACTCCTCTTTGTTTCCTTTTTTCTTTGAAGGTTGAAAAAAACTGTTGAAACTGATCTTTTTTTTTGAACGATGAGTGCAGGGATGATGGTGGACGAGGTGAGGTGCTAGATCATGGAGAGGGTGGATTTTAGGGACCTAACAAGTCCATCATTTGCCTTCAGATTGCTTCCTGTAGGATTTCTAGGTCACTGTAATTCCTACAGGATCATCTTGTAGGGTTTTTAGGGGATCCTGTAGGAATAAAAGGGATCCTGTAGAAAACACAGTCTTTGTATAAATCGAAGTAGTGGAGTGAAAAACTGACAAAAATGACGGAGGGATGCATGGTAAGGATTGAAAAAGTGAATATGTGAATGGAAGGGGTCTCCTTGGGATCCTCTTTTTCTCCTTATTTGTCCTTCTTGCCCACCTGCAAATGGATTTTTATATATATATATATATATATAATATATCTATCTATCTATCTATCTATCATAATTCTATAATATATATATATATATTATATATATATATATATATATATATATATATAAAAAACAATTAGGCTGCCTCAGAGAGGTTTTCACCCTAGCTGTTTGCCCTGGGTGCCTCAAGGAATGTTTTCACCCAGGGATCTTCTTATTCTTCTTTTTGTTTTTGTTTTTGTTTTGTTTTGTTTTTTTTTTTTTTTTTTATGTCATCACTGGGCTACCTTAAGAGGTTTTCAACCCAAGGATGGGACTCAGGCGCCTCATGGAGGTTTTCACCCGAGTCCTTATTCTTTTTTCTTTTTCCTCAGTGATTTGATGAGGGAGGAGCTGGAACTTGCTCCACTATCATCATTGTTTTATTAATATCGTCAACAAACTCTTGTTTTGATAAAGGTCTCTTGTACATTTTCAATTGGTGTCCATTAATAAGCAAAGAGATGACTTCTTCATCTATGGTTCTGATTTGCATTGAACGATTATCATGGCATCTCTCCAGAACATAAGGTCTGAGCCATCTTGTCCTTAACTTGCCCTTGAAGTTCTTATACCTATAATCATATAACAATGCCCAATCGCCTTCCTAAAATTACTTCTCGTTGATATTTTTATCATGCCAAATCTTCCTCTGAAGTTGAACTACGTCTGTATGTAGGAGGGCTTTCATTCTAAATTCATCCAAACCATTCAATTGGAACAATATCTCTTTCTGTGCACTGCTGAGATCCAAATATAGTTGGGCTGCCATCCTTAATGTGTTATATTCAAATTCAATGGACAATAGGGCCTTCTTCCCATAGACCAACTCATAGGGTGTGAATCTAGTGGTGGTCTTCCGTGTGGTATTATAGACCTAGGTGGCCTCAACTAGCCTTTCTGCCAAATCCTTCCCGTTGTTTCTCACCACCTTGGTTAAGATGCCCTCCAGTGGTATGTTGGCCACCTCCACTTGCTCATTAGCTTGTGGATGATAGAGAGTGGAGGTCCTATGCTTGATCTTGTGATGGTTGAGCAAGTCTTCAATCATGGTGGAGGTAAATTGGTTGCCTTGGTCTGTGACCAACTCTCTAGGGTACCCAAATTTGTAGAATGGATTTTCCCTTAGGAACTCAGCCACATTCTCTTCTGTTGTTGCCTTAATTGCCTTGGTTTTAGCCCGCTTAGTCAAATAATTAGTGCATACAATAATGTATTGCTTTTTCTTTGAAGGAGGGTCAATAGGCCCAATGAAGTCCATGCCCCACTTGTCAAATGGCTCGAAAGTCACTTGAGGCTACAAAGGAATTTCATCTCTTGGAGTAGGCCTTCCTGACTACAAAGGCATTTCATCTCTTGGAGTAGGCCTTCCCATCCTTTGGCACCGATCAGACTGACTAATGTATTTTTTCACATCTTGATGAAGAGTAGGCCAATAATAGCCTACTTGTAACATTTTGAATGTTGTCCTCTTTGCTGCAAAGTGACCTCCGTAAGGCCCATCATGACAGGTCAAAAGGATATCAAAGACTTCCTCTTCCCTAACACACCTTCTCAAGATTTGATCTTGGCCAAGTTTGAAAACGTTGCCACCAATCCAAGTGGAGGGGGCGCTTTTCCTGACTATCTTTCTCTTTTCTTTGGAGGACAAGTTTGGTGGGAACTGTGCTGATATCAAATAGTTTGCTATATCAGCAAACCATGGAGAGATAACTGAAATAGTAAATAAATGCTTGTTTGGTAACTGGTCATCCATCATTCCTTCTTCCCATGTAGGCAAATTTACCCTAGATAAAAAGTCTAGAACAACATTTTCCTTTCTAGGCTTATCAACAATGGTTAGATCAAGCTGTTGTAATAAATGTAACCATCTTGTAATTCGATCATTCACATTTGGTTTGTTCATTAAATATTTGATTGTAGCATGGTCAGTATGCACAAATGTTTGATAACCTATAATGTAATGCCTGAATTTGTTTAATGAATGCATAATAGCTAGGAGTTCCTTTTCGGTCACTGTATAATTTAGTTCAACCTTTGATAAGTTCTTAGTAATAAAATAGATAACATAAGGCAATTTCTCATCTATTTGACCTAGGGATGCTCCTATGGCTTTGTGTGAGGCATCAACATGAATATGAAAGGGAGGGCCCATTTTGGGTCTCGGAGAATTGGTGCAGTGGTTAACTTATCATTTAGAATGTCTAAGGCCTCTTGACATATTTTTGACCATATAAACTCAAAATCCTTAGCTATCAAACCAAATAAAGGAGAGGCCAACTTGCTGAAGTCCTTTATGAGCCTTCGGTAGTATCCAGCTAACCCTAGGAAACTTATGACATCTCTCTGCTTTTGAGGAGGTGGGACCCTTTTGATGATGGCTATTTTGTTTGGGTCCACCTATAATCCTTGCTAAGATATTAAATGACCTAGCACGATCCCCGCAATAATTAAGAATTCACATTTTTTTTGACTGAGAGATAGGTTCATTTCAATGCACTTGTGTAGTACTTTGCCTAGGGTAGATAGGGATTCTTGAAAATCACAGCCATAAGGTGTAAAATCATCCATATAAATCTCCACCGCATCATGGACTAATTCGGCGAAAATACTCAATACTTCTCTCTGGAAAGTGGCAGGAGCATTGCATAGGCCAAAAGGAAGGACCCTATAGGAAAAAGTACCTAAAGGACATGTGAATGTGGTCTTATCCTGATCTTCTAGGCAGGTCTGGATTTGGTTGTACCCACTGAATCCATCTAGGTAAGAGAAAAACCTTTTTCCTACTAGGCCATCTAACACTTGGTCAATGAAGGGTAGAGGAAAATGATCCTTCTTTGTGGCTTTGTTCAACTCCCTGTAATCGACACAAATACTCCACTTAGCATTTTTCTTGGGAACTAACACCAGAGAAGAGACCCACTCACTCCTGGAGATAGGGTAAATGAATCCTGCATCTAGTAGTTTTTGCAGTTCTTCTTTGGCTATATCTTTAAGAGCTGGATTCATCCTGCTTTGTGGTTTCCAGACTGGCTTGCAACCTTCTTTGATGTATATGTGGTGAGTACACACTGAGGGGTATACTCCCTTCATTTCCTTGTAACTCCACACGAAGGCTTCTAGATTTTCCTTTAACATGTTGCAAAACTTCTCCTCTTCGAGCACAGAAAGAGATGGACTGATTTTCAAGGTTCTCTCTTAGCTAAATTCTATGGTTTTGACACGGAGTGGGTTTGAATCGACCACGCATAAGTCAATTGGATGATTTTTCTGGATTTCCTTTACTGCTTCTTCTAAAGGTAATGAACCAGGAGTTGGACTTTCTAGCAAGTTTTCAATCAAGTCATCCACATCTTGCTATCCTCCTCCTATGGTTGCTTCCAAACAATAAAGTTGGGCAGAATAAACTTCATCTTCTTCCTCCGCCTCCAGCCATAAAGGTAAATCATGCTCTAGAGAAGGTTGAGCAGGAGGGTATAGGACTAACTGCTTGGACATATACCCATTCTTGATGGTCATATTCCCAGCTCTGCAGCTAATGTAAGCATCGACAATGTCCAACTAGGGCCTCCCAAGGATGAGAGGATAACCAATAAGCCTGGCCTTAGGCTCGAGAACTAGGAAATCTGCATGGTACTCCTAGGAATCAATAGAGACCATCTCATCCTCCACAATTCCCTCAGGGTTTACTGTGGAACGATATGCAAGTTTTAGAACTATTGTGGTCTTCCTCAATGAACCTTGGAGGTTGAGCTTATGCATGGTGTCCTTGGTCATCTCATTAATGGCAGCCCCAAGATCGATCAGAGTGTGTGGGACAATGGTGCCGTTAATGTGCACATATACTATACGGCCTCTAGGGTCCAAATATTTTGGACATATTACTTGCCTAAGCATTAAGTCAAACAATTGCCCAATGACATTAATGGTAGGGGCATCCCTTTTTCGCCTCCCTAGATGCTTGAAGCACTTCTCCTTAACAGACTTATTGTAAATGGGAACATCTTTTACTGCCTGGAGAAGGGGGATATTTACACATAGATTTTTCAATTCTCCTAGAAGTTCAGTCTCTTTTGGAGTAGGCTGGAATGGTTGGGTTAATCTCTCAGGAAAGGGTGGATTTACTTTAAGGATTTTTTCCTCTCTTTCTTACTCAACCTCCCTAGGTGGAAGGGGAGTTTGGTTATCCAGGAGAACGCTTCCCAATCTTAGGTTAATCTCCTAGAATTCAACAAAATAAGTTGGATATGATGTCTCTCCACTGTATACTTGCTGAGCCTACCTATTGTTTAGGTTCAGATTTGGCTGGGCAGGCATCTGGGGTTGCTTGGGTGGAGTAGAGTGTAGGAGATGTGGTTGGGCAAGTGGTGGAGGCAATAGATCTGTATCATTGTTGTATTAGGGCCTCCACCCCTGGAGTGGTGTATTCCACTGAGATTGTGGTGGAGCATAAGGTTGAAATGATTGGATGTTTGGCTGGGAATGATATTGAGATGCATAGGACCAAGGAGGGGGTGTAGACCAGGAAGGATGAGCAGGGGGTCCCCAAGAATGTATAAATGTGGTTTGGTTGGGGTTGTAATATGCATGGGATGAACCTTGTATGCCTTGCTGGTATGGTCTAGGCCTAGGAGGTCTCCTTTGGTTAATGTAGCAAAGCTACTCAATGACCCCTTCATCTCCTTGATATACAAATTTGAGTCCAGGTAAAAAAGGTCACTTGTCTGTGGAGTGGTTTTCCTCACATACCGAGAAAATTGCAATAGAGTTCAATGGACATTCATTCCTAGGGTGCCTCCTGGTGTATATAGGATAGAAGATGGCCAAGGTTCTCTTTTCTTCCTCCTGCTTCCCTTTAATGTTCATGGTATCCAGTTGCAAGGAAACGGTTTGCAACATCTCACTTTTGAAATCTTCCAACATGTTTCCAATTTCACCCTTGATGGATGAGTTGAAAGATGATATATTGGCCAAAGGTTGACTACACCTACCCCTTTTCCTGGTTACCTTAGAGTGTTTTTTGAAGAAAATATTGATATCCTCATAGGGAAATTGGTAGATATCTCCTCCTGCTAACAAATGTAAGGTATCTAGAAGATCTTCTCTTACTCCCCTAAGCAGGACCAGCTTTAGTGACTCAGGGTCAAGTGTGCACCTAGCCCTTTTGTAACTGAGCTGGAATCTTTCTTCATAGTCTTCTAAGGATTCATCATGGCCTATGGTCATCCTGAAAATTTCTTCTTTAGTAGCCTTTGACCGACAGTAGTCTCGATATTTGTTGTTAAAGGCATGCTGCATCTGAGCCCAAGTTGTGATGCTATCTCTAGGTAAACCCATGAACCAGTGCAATGCTACATCCTTGAGGGTAGATGGAAATAATTTTAACTTTTTCTCATCATCTATATAGTCATAGGTTTAGCATATAACAACAAACTCAAACAGGAAAGTGTCAGGATCCTTTGTGGTTATGCCATGGAAATGAGGTAGGATAGAGGGGCTTATATTTTTCATCTTTGTGTCCCCATTGGTTTCCTTGATGGGGAAGGCACCCTCAGCTCTCTCTCTATTCCCCCTGTCATTTCGGTTTTTAGCCATTGGTTTAGTAGGAATGGGTTCCTCTTCTTCTTCTTCCCCTGTAGGTTCTTCAAATATGTTAGGTTTCTCACCTAAGGGTTCCTCCAGTTCACAACCACCAAAGAAGAGAGAAGGTTGGCCATTGGATGTGGTGGGGGTATTTGGAAACATGTTTCCTAAGTTGTCCCTATTCCTATGAGGCATGAAAGGAAATATTTTTGGGTTGGTTTTGTATTCTTTTTAAAACTTGGAAATTACTTATAGAATTGAAATTTCTGATTGAATGAAGATTACTAACAGGATGAAAAAGCTACTTGTTGAATTGAAATCCTACTTGTAGAATGGAAAGGAAAGCATATAATGAAAATTGAAAGAGGGGAAACAATCAGATTACTTTTGCAGAAATAAACTAATGGCAAAATATTGAAGACAAGAAATAGAAGAAAAGAAATCAGTAATCACATTCGACTCAGACACCTCCCCAGCAACGGTGCCAGAAAGTGATGAGTGCAAGTATTTCAGCAAGGATGCTACAACTCCTGGGCTACCAACTTTACTTATCAATCCGGGGTTCGTACGAACTTGGAGGTGATAGTTTTGTATGTAAAAGTAAAAGTGACAGTTCTGCCTATTGTCACTGATCAGCTGGCGAGAGACCACTAGGGTTCCAATCTAGACTTCTATAGAGTCAGAAGAAGCTTTATTCTTTGATGGAAGAATGTAAAATCTACTCAAAGAGCGTTACTCTACTGCAGTAATGGAAAAGGCCAACATGTAATGCTAAACCACACCATACCCTAGTTAACTATTAAGAAGATATTCTAAGAAGAATTGCTAAATCAACAGTAAACAAATGCTACTATCTAAGTTGCAGAAGTAAAAAGCATCAAACCATACGAATGTGCAAGCAAAGAAACTAAACTAAATTTGTTTCCTTTTTTTGGTTTCTCAGGCAAAATCAAGTATGAAAACTAATTGTTTTATGGATGTGACATGTGGATGGAAGGTGTTTGAGTATGGCTAGACGGTTTATGGAGTGTGTTAGCCTCCTGCTGCAGCAGGTTAATCATCTTTCATGATCGACATTTTTACATGCCAAATATGTCGTACTATGCATACTGCAATGCTCCATATTTGCTAAAAAAAGGCCAAGCAAGGATGCCATGAGAGTGTGCTAGCCTAAGTGCCACTGCTGTATTCCAATTTTGATGAGTTATTCCATTTTTGAATATTTTTCAGTTAAAAGGAGGTCCAAACATCTTAATCTTGGTCTCCCTAGGTTTCAATTTCCTGTTGTAGAATATAGAGAATCATTATCTATCCAAACAGCTTAATCTTGGTACATTTTTAAATAGGTAGAGAAGCAAGGGTGCTCAACAGCCTAATCTGAGCCCCTGGATGAAATAAGTGTAGATGTAGATAGGAGGACAGAGAGAAAAAGTTGAAAAGCTGGGTTTGCTAATTCAAGTGCACCCAAACCAAAAGAAGAAAAAATGCTAGGTAAGTAGGCTGGTTAAGTAGCTTTGTGGTTGCAGAAATCAAGCTATGTGATCCATTTCATGTTTTCAAAGTGTCATATCTATTTAGATCACAAATTGGAGGCAGTTTTCCATTTAAAGGACTTCAAGCGAGGCATGTCTAACTCCCCCCTTCTTCCTCTTCCCCAAATCACTCACTAACTTCCCCTAACGAGGTCAAGATCTGCTTGATACCTCTCAGATTCATCATTCTTCATATTATTAGCCTTGGTAAAGCTCTTCTTTACTCAAGGAAAGTCCATACTTCCCCCACAAACTTTTGCTTCTCCTTGATAGCCTAAGATTTACATACTTAGCGCTTTTTCTCATCATTGTCATGTTGACTGCTAACTCTACTATGTAACTCCCTATCTATTTTCCCTTCCCCTACTAAAGCTATGTTAATAACCCCCCTATATACTTATCCCCTCCCCCTGGTTGAAATATAACCATAAGTACAATTGGGAATTGCTAAGTTTATCTGAAACTCAGCAAGAACCCTCATTCCCCCCTCAAACCATCTTCTCATGCATATTGGACCTCTTCCCATGCCTTGAGATCCCTTCAAACATCAAAAAATTCTGCTTCTGATCATAAAAACCCTCATCACTTACCTTGGGCCTTGCTCCGATTGCAAAAAGGTTCTATTGGACCCCCTCCGATGCGATATCGCAGTCGGGAGGGGAGTCGTGTATCAAAACAGCGCATAAGTGTGCCCCCGATTGGTTTGGCCGACAACGATTTCGCCGATCGACGTATCGCTATGACAAAAACAAACATGCATGTGTGTTGCCGATATGGTTCATCGTCGATGGTCTGTTTCTGATCGCATATCGGTGATCGACGTTTCATATGAATCCACCCCATATATATATAGAGGCCCCGTCCCTTATCCTTTTGCCGCCTTCTCTGTTCTACCATCCGTCCGATTGCCCGCGCCCTAGATCTACGGTGGGTGGGTCTGTTCCTTTCCGAACCTGTCGATGATTAGCGTCTAGGGATGGGCGTTCTTCCTGTGCAACGTCACCCGTTGTACGGGGTCCCACCGCTGACGTCATGCTGACGTCATCCGCCGAAAGAAAAGCACACAAAGGCAAAATCACTGCTTAGGAAGCCCAGAATGAAACTCTGAGGCAGTTTTCGACGCGCGATTAGCGTTTAGTGTTAATCGCGCATCGCTAATAAAAAATGGCCAAAATGGAAAAGCCTCAGTCCAGCGCAGGTTTGCAGCAGTTATTTTGCCCGAAATAAAGCAGAAAGGAACGAATTGACCAGTTAGAGAGTATTAGAGGAGATGAAGCCAAATTTCATGTCAGAGAGTATCAGTGAAGCGGCAAAGAGTATCAGATCGACAATATCAAAGCAGGTGAACATTAAAAGCCTCCATCAAAGTCCAAGAACACGGTAAAGCCACTTGAGACTCTCAAATCACAGTTAATGCACATCAAAGCCACTCAAGAGCAGTGGAGCAGAGACCAATGCGCAGTTATGATAAATGGCCAGCGCATAACAACAAAGAACACATTCCTACTCATTTTGAAGCAGTTGCCCCAACGCAGCACTTAAATAAATATTTCATGCATTTACTTCAAGATAAGATGAATTAAAGCACTCATTTCCCTCATATCTGTTTAAGATCTACTGTAATAAATATTTCTTAGATATTTTCTCTATATATACGACCCTCTGTATTGAGAGGTGGGAGGAGGAGGGTTGGTTAATGCACTCCAAGAGAGACTCGCTCTGTATCTGATATGCTTCACTTAATCAAATATTGTTGAAAGCTTGGAGAATGGACTGTTTGATGTGTTGTTGATGTCTCTGAAGAGTGAATGAGGGAAATCTTGTGCTGCTTTCTGAATCAATAAGTGTTCCTTACCTCTGTTATTTCAATTTCACATATGCTCAAGTCACAGAATGAAAGTTTGGTTTGGAATTTTCTTACCTGCACTCTATGCTCAGTTTCTGTGGCTTCTTATTGTTTTCCTCTTGATTTAGGCATAAATATGGATTCCTTATGGCTCATATTTGCTCTATTTCACATATGAATGACTGTTAACTAGGAATTCTTAGCTGCTCCTAGGTAGAGCTCGTTCATCTTCCTTCTGCTAACCTGATTAAGAGGTTCTTTGTTGCCTCTCATTTCTTAGCCTGTAATCAATCTTCATTTACCTTAAGTATTGTTTCATGAGTAGCTACCTTGCCCCTTTTTCCTCTTGTGACCAAGAAAATGCACCAGCAGTCTTACCCCACAACTCCATGCCCAATGGTTTGAAACTTTTCACACTATGCATTGCCTCTCTACTTGAAAACATCCTCCTTCCACCCAAACACAAACAAAACCCCTTGAACCCAATAACTAGCCTAAAATCATCATCAACAAAGCTAAAATCATTAAGAGAGAGCCCTCTCTGATTGCAGGTAGGCTAGAACCTGTAATCCAAAGATTGGTTTGTGGTTACCTCAGTCGTATCCCTTCAGGAGCTTAGGGACAACCTCAGTGTTAACAATGCTATCTCTAGGTAAACCCATGAACCAGCGCAAAGTTGCATCCTTGAGAGTCGATGGAAATAGTTTCAACTTTTGCTCATCATTTGTATAGTCATAGGTTTGGCATATGACAACAAACTCTAATAAAAAGGTGTTTGGGTCTTCTATGGTTAGTCAATGGAAATGAGTAAGGGAAGAAGGGATTATATTTTTCATCTTAGTATCCCCATTGGTTTCCTTGATGGGGAAGGCACCCTCAGCTCTTTCTCTATTTCCTCTGTCATTTCTGTTTTCAGCCATAGGTTCAGTAGGAATGAGTTCTCCTTCTTCTTCTTCCCCTGTAGGTTCTTCAAATATGTTTGGTTGCTAAACTAAGGGTTCCTCTAGTTCACAGCCACTGAAGAAGAGGGAAGGTTCGTTGTTTGATGCAGTGGGGGTATTTGGCCAAAATTTCCCTAAGTTATTCCTATTCCTACAAGGCATGAATATATATCTATATATATATATATATATATATATATATATATATATTATATATTATATATATATATATATATATATAATATATATATATATATATATAGATATATATATATATTCTTCTTTTTCAGCTTGGAAAGTATTGCAGAATTGAAATTGCAAACTGAATGAAAAATACTGACTGAATTAAAAACTGATTTCTTGATTCAAATCTTACTTTCGGAATGGAAAGGAAAGTAAAGAATGCAGAATGAAAAAGGAAGTAAACTAAATTACTTTTGCATAAATGAAACTAAGAGCACAATATTAGAAACAAGAAATAGAAGAAAGAAAGCAGAAATCAAATATTACTCAGACACCTCCCCAGCAATGGCGCCAAAAAGTGATGAGCACCATTATTGCAGCAAGAATGCTACAACTCCTGGAGCTATGAGCTATACTTTAACAACCTAGGGTTCATACAAACTTGGAGGTGACAGTGTTGTATACACAAGTAAAGGTGATGATTCTACCTTTTGTCACTATTCAGCTGGCAAGATACCACTAGGCTTTTCAAGCCAGACTTATATGGATTCAAAAGAATTATGATTGCTGATGAAAGAAAGAGAAATCTACTCTAGGAGAAAGCTTGTCTACTACAATAAGGAAAATGACTGAAATCCTATGTTAAAACACACCATTCTCTAACTAACTACTGAGAAACTATGCTTTACAATAATGTCAAGCTAACATATATGAAATGCTACTTTCTAAAGCATGGAAGTTCAAGACATCGAGCATCACTATTGTGCATGTAAAGGACTGAAATAAATCTGCTTTGTTCTTTTTATTCTTTTTATGGAAAATTAAGTGTCAACCCTAATCTCTTTTGGTGATGTGACAAGTGGATTAGTGATACTGGTGGATGGTTGGGAGGTTTGGGAGACCCTTGGGTGACCTGGTGTGGCTTCCTAGAGGTTTTCCCTCAATTCAGCCTCAAAACAGGCCACTACAGTAAAACCTACAAGATGTACTAGAAACCTACAAGATTCCCTGTATTTCTACAGGATATAACTGAGAGAAAAATGATGGTTTCTAGAGGTTATGGAAGGGTTGGTGAAGGTTGTGGATGTGTGGAGTGGAGTGAGAAAATTCCTAGGATCACTCATAACTCAAAACCAAGGTTAGGAGATGGTCGAATTTGCTCAACATGCTTGGAGGAATTTCTATGTAAAATGATGAGACTGGTGAAGGTCTTGGTGAAAGAAAGGAATGAATATGGATGGATGAAGTTGGGAGGTAATTTCCTGCTATGATATCTCTTTATATTTCTGAAGCACCTGCTATGCATCAAACATTTATAATTTCCGAAAAGTCATGTAAACAAGAAGAATTCTAACAAGCTAGAAACGGAGAATTTATTGAACTATCTCTCTACTTCATGAATGAGGAAAAATTCTAAATAAAATGGAATCATGGATGAGATCTACTGTAAGAGTAAATATGGAAGAGATGGTAATTAAATCCTACACTTGCAAAACTGATCAAGTGCTGGATCAAGTACGGTAAACTCTAAATCTTATGAGAAAATGGAAATCTATCTTTTTGGGGATGCATAAGGGTCTTTTCCTCAAATAATGATCCATGAGGGAAGAGGTGAGGCCAAGACACCTACTAATAGATTTTTGGTGCTCATTTTATCCCTTCTAGCCTACTACTGAAGTAAAGCACAAAGAGAAGCTAACCAATAAACAACTAATGAAATCCACATTAATTGCAATGAAATACTTCTAAAGACAATTTAACCATGGATATATGAAACTAAGCCAAGCATACAAATACAAGAAGAGGAGCCCTTTTTGCTAGGGTTGGGCCATAACCCAAGAGCTTTACCCGTTTGAGTTAACTCAGTGATGGATCAAGAAAAAGCTCATTTTCATTATCAAAACAGAAAATTACATCAATGTCTTCCACAAGTCTGGAGCTCAAAAATAACTAGTGTTTTTACAACAAAAAATAAAATCCTAATGAGGCTCTAGGGCTCTCTACTTATACAACTGAAGTCCCCAACGACTTTTTTAAATCTAGGGAGGCTCAGCTCCTGAAATCGAGATGAACTAACTCTTTGTCTATCACTTGCTCAGCTTCCTTTTGATCTTCATGACTTGGTTGATTGCACTCTGAGCTATTGTAACTAATGGAGGAATATTCGAATGGGGGAGGAGTAAATAAGGATGATTTACCTCCTACAATCTCTCTCCCTTGTCCCATTCGAGTTTCAAACCTTAGTCTTGCCAAAATTCCTTGATTTTCTGTTCCAAACCTGCATTCAATGCATATTAGTCCACTAGGCATAATATCTCACTTTAACTCATCTCATTAAACAAAATATAACCGAAAGATGTAATAAACTATGAGAAGAGTTGATTTGACTAGCGAGGAGGTGAATTAAGGCCCATATAATTACCCAATGATGAGGCTCATCACCTTGTCACAATGTGCACCTCTAATCATCCTAAATGTATGAAATGAAACCTCTCACCACAACATCATAAGGGTAACATCACTCTCCAAAACCCAACCCCTTACATATGAATGGCTGTAAATATATAGAGAAGTGGGATAAGTTTGGAGTTCATATCCAATTACAAATCTAAGATTTTAGATCCACCTTTGATGGGAGGATTGGATCAAAGGATAATCATGGAAACTCCAAAGTAGGTTAGGATAGAATATGAATGTTTTACTTGAGGTAAATGGTTGTAACAAATTATGAAATATTTTGGAAGAGGAGGCTTCCAATATTTCTCTCTTTTTCTCAAATTTATAGAACCAACATAGGTGTAAAGGGGATAAACTTGTAGATGATGAACATAGGCCATGGTGCATTGGTCCTAAAACTGGCTCAAATGATGTAGTTTCAAGTAGAGACTATGGGGAATGAAAGATACATGCTCAAGGCTTTGTGAAATGATGACAACAAGGGGGAATGAGATGTTGATTGATCCCATTAGGAGGTCTATTATCCGGATGTGAAAAATGGCATATAACACTATGAGTCAAGGAAATATAGCGAGCATGAGAAAAATGATTTGACACATGATCTTGAGTTGGAAGTGATCATCTATGCTTTGAAGATGTGGAGGCACTATCTTCTTAGTTGGCAGTTTATCTTGACGAGTGATCATAGTGGATTGATGTATCTATTTTACCAACCGAATATGAATTTTAGGAGAGATATATGGTTGGACATGACGAGTGAGTTTGATTTTGGGATCTGGTACACTAAAGGTTAAGAAAACACCGTTGCATATGTTTTTAGTAGGAGTATACAGGTAAATCATATAACAACTATGAGCTCATAAGAGATAGATTTACAGCATCAGATTTTGTAGGCAAGAAAAAGGGATAACAAGTATATGGAACTTATGCATAGCTTACAACATAATACAGGTGATCAAGATGTGGACTATCATCTCACAGCAGATGGCTTGGTCAGATTTAGGGACAGTATATATGTGCCAGATGATAGTGAGCTCAAGAAGCTTATCTTGAGGAAATTTCATGCTAAGTTGTATTCAAGTCATCCGAGATATCAGAAGACATTAGAAACAATGAAGAAGTTATACTATTGGCCGAATTTGAAGAAGGAAGTGGCTGATTTTGTGGCTAGGTGCTTAGATTGTCAACGGGTAAAAGCAGAGTGTAAGAATCTAGCTGTTCTACTAAAGTCAATTCTAATTCTAGAGTGGAAATGGGAGGTCATTTCCATGGGCTTCATCACAAGTTTTCAAAGGAAATCTAGACAACATGATTCCATCATGGTTGTGGTAGAAAAGTTGACAAAGGTAATGCACTTCATTCCAATAAAATCTACATATTCAACTAATGAAGTAGCATAGGTATTCATCAAAGATTTAGTGAGATTACATCATGTACTGAAGAAAATTGTGTTAGACAGGGATGCCAAGTTCACTTCTAGATTTTAGATAGAGTTATTTGGAGTTTTGTGTACATATTTTCTCTTCATCACAACTTATGATCTGCATATAGATGGACACATAAAGAGGCTCAATAGGATATTGGAGGACATATTGGGGATATATGTGATGCATCAGTAGTTGAGGTGGGAATAATATATTTCATTGCTTGAGTTCACTTACAACAATGTGTAATAGGAATATTTGAGGATGAGTATGTTTGAGGCATTGTATGGGAAGAGTTGTAATAATCCCATTAGTTGGAGTGATCCAGTGAAAAGGGTGTCGATTGGACCAGACATGTTGGTAGAGATCGAACAGGAAATGCAGGTAATCAAGAAGAATATGAGGTAAACATAGGATAAATAAAAGAGCTATGCAGAGCAAAATAGGATGTTTAAGGAGTTTCAAGTTAGGGAACAGGTGTACTTGCGCATCAAGCCCAAGAAGGGCTCCTTGAGGATTAGATCATGTGCCAAGATGGAAACTTGGTTTTGTGGGCCTTTCAATATTATTGAAAGGATGAGAACAATAGCCTATTGACTTGCAATACCTCCGAAAGTGAAAGTCCATGATGTTTTCCATGTTTCATTTCTTCAGAAGTATCTTAAAGATGTTGATCATGTGATTGACGGGTCTGTATTGCAAGTGGAACTAGAAGGAGATTTCTAGTTGGAACCTTAGTGCATTTTGTCAAGAAAGATTCTCATACTCTAGAATTGATCATTTGAGTAGGTTAAAGTGTAATGGAAGCTCTTTGGGCCTATTGAAGCTACATGGAATATGGTGGATCAGATGTGGTCTATGTATCCTTCTCTATTTGCTAGTTGAGTGGTTGTTTTTGGCATATGTTTTTGTCTAATGTTTGGTATATGTATATATGTATATGGATGTAAATACAGCCATGACATGTGTTATAAAGCTCCAATAAGTGGTATGGGTGTTATTTCATTATGGTTGTCATGTGGTTATGTTTCTCATGTTGGTTTTCCTCTCAATAAGATGATCATTGTAAATACTAAAATGAGTTAAGTTATAAAGATCCATGACCAGCAAGTTTTTCTCTTCAACAGTCTTGTTGGTTGTAGGTGTCATTGAACACCGAGGACGGTGTTCCCCAAGGACGAGGGTTTTGTAACAGCCCTAGTCAATAATCCATGTAATAAAGTTAATAAAGGAACAAGAATAACCATGGTCATGGGACATGTATTACAAGATGAATGTTAGGAAAAAACATAGTGATGGGGAACACTTGTGATTAATGAATGGCTATGGAAATTGAAAAAGGAAAAGGAAAAGGATTTGGAAAGGCATGAGACATTTATTGGCAATTTTATTTATGAAAATAATGGAAATTAGGAGAAAAGGAAGGTGAAAGGTCACAGGTTACATGTGGGGAGGAAAATGAAGGAAAATAATGAAAAAATGAAGAAATTAGAGGCCTCATGAATAAAAAGGATTTTGAGGATTAGATTGTAGATTTTTTTTAGTTTTAGCTTGGAGCGAGTCTATCCTACTCTCTCTCTCTCTCTCATACTCTTGGACACTTAGATTTTTCTTGGAGAACTCTTGGAGGAGTGTGGCATACATGGGATTTGAAGCAAGAAGGAAAAGAAAGAGCAAGAAATTGTAAGAGGACATCTGGGTTAGCAACTACAATGAGATTTTCTTGCAGGTACTGAGTTGCATGTATGATTTCCTTGCTAGTTTTGGCATGCATGGCACATGCATGTCGTTTCTTAGCTATGATCTATCATTGGCATGGAGGATTTCCTAGGTTGAAATTGGATTTTACTAAAATTTTCATTTCTTGGATAACCATGGTGTTGTGGGTGTCTTTCCTTTGGTTTTTTCATTGGTTCTCACGTTCCTTATGGTTGTGGGTTGAGTTGCTAGTTCCTGGAAGATTTGGATGGACAAATGGCCTGGAATCCCTGTAACATCTTGGGTTTAATTACTAGTACTAGAAGCCTTCGTTGTAAAAATCCTCTAGAATCCCTTGGTGGGTTGACTTACTAGTCTTGCAAACCTTCGTTTGACAAAGGCTCCAGAAGACTGACAAAAACTATGAGTTGAGTTGTTATTCTTGGAACAAACTCTTTGGAGGAATGGAAAACTTGGGTAGAGACCGGTCTAGTGATGGTTAGTGATGTACTACCATCAGGTGGAATCACTGGTTGAGGGTTGACATGGTTTCTCCTCTGGAATGCCTAATTTGGTTTGGTTGGATTTGTTCCATGAGATCCAAAATTCATGCTTGGAATATGGCAAGGGGGTGATTGACTTAAAGAAAGATTTGGTTCATACAATCTATGGTCGGGTGGTACATGGAAGTCCCAAATATGGTTGCATTTTTTGTATGTTAATAAGAGGTCATTTCCTATTATATTTGATGGGTAAATATACATGTTCATATGTGGTTTTTATGGGTGTTATTTTAGTTGAATATATGTTGGTTATGAGGATGTTTTATGATAGTCTTGTTGTATGGATCTCATCATGTTTTGATTAAAAAATGAATGAACAATTAATATATGACCTAATTGATGATAATGCAGCTATTATGATGAGGCATCAATACTTACATATGAATCTCAGATAAGTATGAGACCCCTATGCTCAGTTTGTTGTTATGACCTAAATATTACATATTTGTGATATGTTTGACAAAATTCTTGTCATGGGTAGTAGGGGTCCAGTCAAGTCATTAATCAATTGTTTGCATTAGTGCCATTTTTTATATGTTATTTATCATTTCTAGAAGTTTCATGAAGTTCTGGGTAGTGGCCTGAACCTTGGCCCTGAAAAAGTGGCACAGAATCTAGGGTCATTGTTACATAACTACCTGAAAAAGGCCATAATCGCATGGATTCCTTCCTGTGGGAGTGATTAGAGGGTCCCAATCACATGCATGCCTTGTCATGGGAGTGACTCACGCTTTAGGGTAGTGAAAAAGCAAGTTTCCTCAAGGGTTGGTCACCTACGAGGGTTGGTTGGCACCTGAAGGTTTTGTAGCATGTGTGGAAGGTTAGATTGGTATTTTCATGTCATTTCCACTTCCTTAACGGTACTTGGGGAGTTGAAGCATATCATAGTAACTCTTTATCACATGTTTAACCCAGCAAACCAATTAACTTGTGTAAATGTGGAAGGAGGGTGTTACAAATGGTTGAGGATAAAAGAAGAGATATTTTGAATATCTAGCTCCAGAAAATTCCAAAATAGAACCTTCTCACAAATCAAGCTAACCTGCGAATAATGGAGCGACCCCATATTCAAAATCTTGAAAAATTCATAGGGAGACACTGTAAAAAAAAGGTAAATAAAATTATTACAAGGTTGGATTTATAATTACCTTTGACGAGGGAAGAGAGGTACTTTCATGAAACCATACCACGAAGGGAAAAGATATACTAATTAATTTTTAAATTGTAGGCAATGAAAATCATTCTAAAATATTTAGATTTAGGGTTTTTAAACTTAGTATTACCATAGACAAATAAAGTAAGGAAAACCTAAAGGAGATGGAACACAACTAAACCTTTGTGGAAGCAAGACACCACGATGAAAGCCCTTTAATGAAGACTTATGGTTTAGTCTACAACCTAGCAAAGAAACCAACCTTGAGTGAAACTATTGGGAATACCATGAAGAGGTTTAAAATGCATATATCAAACCAAGAAGAAATAAGAAAAATTAAGATTTACTAGGTGGAGTCAATCAACATATACAGAAATGTATCTACCGGTATGCATGTTATCCTTGAGAAGTATAACTAAGAAGAATAATCAAAACTTCAACGGTAAACCTCTTTAAAATTGAAGAAAATAATTTACTCTCAGTTAAAACACATGAGGTTGCAGAGCTCAACTCTCATCCATAGCAACAACAATAAGACCATGCCATGGAGGTGAAGGTAGGGTAGTTACTCTAAAAAACTACTAAATTATGATCACTATCGATGTATCTAAGAATGATCCACACCATTTATTTGGGACAATTGGCTAGGGTTTTCAATCTAGCAATGCAAGCCCTCATCCATGTCAGAACACCACGTGAATGATGTCCATGAGGAATCCATGTTAAGGCTTAGTGCTATGGAAACCCATGTTTAATTACATGTGGTGTGGTTTTGTTAATAGTTTTGATGGAGAGAGAGAAGACCAAGTATAAAACCTCATAGCAACATATGTATATATGTGGTTACTAGTTGAACTTTGAAATCTAGGGCCAAGTGTTATTTTATTATAATGTGAGTGTTAGCCACCTTTTATAAAGAATTGAAATAAAGGCCTCTAGTGAGGTATGTAAGAAAATAAAATATAAGGATGTTCTATAGCCTTAATTATATAAAAAAAGAGAAGTAATCTATGTAGGTTTTAACCCCGTATAGAAATTACCTACATATGAATTATAATAACAGAAAATAAACAAAGGTGATAGCATAACACATAAAAAAAATATACACAGATATTTTCCCCTGGATCCCAAAACCGGGACTACCACATTGATTTTTCATTATGTTCCTTTCAATGTTACAATACATATATATACATGTCAAAGCATCCATAAACCCAAATCCAGTAACCTTGTATTAGAGCATAACCGTAGTTCCCTTGGTCGGATCTACAAAATACCATGGACCAAAAACCATTGCACCCAAAACCATGTGTGAAAACAATGCACAAAACCATAGGTAGGTTTGCCCACCTAATATAAGGTCCCAAAAAAAATTCCCAGGGTGTTTCCCTAAACCTAGTAGAGGGGTGCTACTACCTCCATCAAACCCCCCGTACAAGGGGTTTTGTTGCCCCCCCCACTGCGCATCGCCACAAAATAGGGGGGGCTGCACCCCCCCTCTAACCCCCCGATTTCACTATTGGGTCTAGTCGTGGAAAGAATATAACACAACCCAACATTCTCCCACTTGTCGTTTTCTTTCCATAAGGGGCCATAGAAGAGCTTAGTTATTTATATAGCCCTACAATTCCCATTGTTTCTCTACACCAAGAGAACTTCTCAGAGCTCACAGATTTTGTGAATGCATCCACAATATTCTTCAAAATATCCACCTTTACCAGCAACACCTTTTTGTCTTCTATCATATCCCTCAAAAAGTGATACTGGACATCAATGTTCTTTGTATTTGAATGGTAATCAGCATTCTTTACCAAGAAAATTCCACTTTGGCTATCACAATCTATCCTTATAGCTCCCTGTACTAACCCCATACTTAAACACAATCTCTGCAACCAAACTGCTTCCTTGGTTACATGATTGGTTTCCTCTATATTTGATAGTGCCACTACATATTTTTTCTTACTCATCCAACTAACTGCTCCTCCAAATAGGTTAAACACATACCCACTTGTGGATCTTCTCTGATCCAAATCTCCAGCCCAGTCTGCATCAACAAAGCGACGGATATCCAAAACTCTCTCCAATCTTGGTCTTCCTTGGTAGCACAAACCATAATCACTAGTGCCACGCAAATACCTAAAAAACCCATTCACTGTTATCCAATGCTCCTTCCTTGGTTTTGAGATAAACCTACTCAATACTCCCACTGCATGTGCAATCTCTGGTCTAGTACAGATCGCCGCATAGATCAGGCAACTGACTGCACTTGCATATGGAACACGGGACATGTTCCTTTCCTCTTCTTGTGTCTTGGGACACTGTTCAGTAGATAACTTTGCACCTACAGGAATAGGAATCTTCACCAATTTAATATCCTAGATATTAAACCTCTACAGTATTCTCTCGACATACTTCCTCTCATTTAACCACAACTTCCTCTTTGTCTGATCTCTTTTAATTTCCATGCCCAAAATATATTTTGCAGCACCAAGATCTTTCAGGTCGAATTTGGACGACAATTGAGTCTTCAAATCCTGGATAATTTCTTTTTCATTTCCAACCAACAACATATCATGCACATATAAGACCAGATAAATAACATGGTCACCAATTAATTTAAAATACACACAATGATCTGCTTTGCTTCTGGTGAAGTTAAGTCCCCGTATAAATGTATCAAATATCTCATACCACATCCTTGATGCCTCAAACCCCGTAGAGGGGGGCTACTTCCCCCCTCAAACCCCATACAGGGGGGCTTCGCCCCCCCCCCCCCCCCAACTACGAACCTTGCATGAAGGGGGTCCGCCCCCTATAACCCCCTTTCACTACTGGGCTGTCGTGGAAAGAATAAACACAACCAACAATTAAACCATGATTAACCAAGGTTGGGATTAAGTAAGACCTTAATGAAAATATGTACGAGAAAAATACGTTACTATTGTGCGCAAGTAATATATAATTATGTGGAAGATTTCTATGGTGGTTCTCATATATGCAAGATAGAAACATTAGAAATATTACATGTAAATAGTAACTAATACGTGATTGGGACATGTGGTGCCAAATGTTTAGAATCATCAAAAAATTGGTTTTCGCATAAAGTTTGGGTTGTATTTTGGTTACATTGTTCAAGGTCTCAAGGTATGGACGATTGCGTTAGTGGAAAAAATAATGTAGAGTATGCACATGCCACCAACTTTTTCATGCTTGATTACTTTGTGATTTTGTTTAATTTCATTGTGGTTGTTCGATGGGGATTGTAGTTCATTCTTGTAGAGAATCTCAACCACACGATTTGGGACCTTGGGGCAAGTCATTGTTGGTGGGTGCATTGGCTCTAGTTTGCATTGACTGGGGAGAAATGCATGTTCGTTAGGTTGGGGGTCATTGTCAATAGATGACTTCCAATACTTGCGACGGGGTTCTGGTAAGTCATGTCTCATGGGTTCTTACTTATATGTGTTTTGTCTCTATCCCATTTCTAGGAATGAATTTATTTAATTTTATCTTTCTAATACACCCATGGGGTGTAGTGAATTGGGTGATACCCAACCCACGGAAGCATTAGCTTCTCAAATTTGGGTGTCTTATAATGAGATTCTAAAAACTAGCATTCGATGGGGTTTGTGCCACCCTTTAGGTGTTGGAATCATTGTAGTACTGGACGGGTGGTAGTCATGTTGAAAGTTAGTGTTTGTTCCTTGGGGGTTTGTGGGGGTTGGGATAGTTGACTTTGATTCTATGGGTCATAGCTGTGGGGTTGTATCAAGTGGAGCTTGCACTTGTGTTATATATGGGTCCATTAACTGGTATCATGTTGCACCTGTAGAAATGAATAGCAATGGGGTTGGGGCTAAAGAGGGATGGGGTTGTGCGGCCAACCAATAGGACATGTAGGATAGGTAGGAGTAGTGATTGATGATGGGGGTGTGGGAATAGAGTTTTAGGGGGAATAATCTTAGGACCAGGTCTCTTCACTAGACTATGTAGATCAAACTCCATCCTTGGAGTCTCTAGACTTCTTGATGAGAAATATCATGGCAATGATGGAGGACATGAGGCAACAACAACATGACTACCATAATGAAGTCATCACTTTCATGAATGACCTACAACAAAATGAGTGGGAAATCCTCGTCCTCTTAGCATCCACAAGAAGGATTCAAAGATGCTCTAATGACTTCTTAGATCTGATGGATGGGCATCTCACTCACATGGAATTTCTATACATGGGGATCCTCATCCTTGAGATGCACCGAGTGCAGGATGCACACCATATTTTCCTCATGTTCCTTGATGGATGTTGGTTTCCTTTTCATTATCTTTGTGTTTTGGGCCTTATGGTCTTTTTGTTTTTGGCTACTATGTAAAGCTTAGCAATTTGTCCTTAGTTTTTGCATTTCTCTCTTAGGGAACAAATATGGTTGGAGTGAGGTTGAGAGAGTAGGGGCTTTCATTTTTATCCAATGTAAAATTTTGAAGAACTAATAGAACGTTTTTGAGCGACTATATATATATATATACAGAGAGAGAGAGAGAGGGAGGGAGAGGGAGAGAGAGAGAGGGAGAGAGAGAGAGATTGTGTAATAATTGGTAAAACAACATATTTTTTTCCTAGGTAAATTTAGAGGGATTTAACATCAAAATTTCATAATTTAAAACTTAATTTATAAAGTATATAAAAAACTTTATACTTAAGAACTCACAATGCCTATGCATTATCACATTTAAAAAATTAAATTAAAAAAGTTATAAAACATGTTAAAATTAAAATTCCAAGTGCATTATATATATATATATATATATATATATAGATATATATAGTAACATGTGTGTGGTGTGTGGTGTGTAACTATATGTATTAGGGTTTTAATAGATTAAAAATAAAAATATTTCTATACAGAGAGATGTGAAATTGGTATAAATATAAATAATATTATTATGAACCAACGTAGACCCATCTTAACTCAAGATCTACCAAGCGTCAAGATGAATCAAATCTCTCCATGTGCAAATCTTTCCTCAAGTTTTTCACTCAAAATGAGGTTTCATCTTGGGATATTTTATCCCTCTCGATTCTTCGTAGATCCAAGCTTAAGATGGATCTATGTTGTTGGTTTATTTTCAAACAATTTGTGAATTTTTATTATCATATACTTAGTAACTAATGAATTATATTATGTAACAATGTATTATATTTTATATGAATTCTATTAAAATATTAAACCCATTGTTTTATATATTTATTTGTTAAGAAACATTAGATAGTATATATATATATATATATACATATATATATTATATATATATATATACATTTTAAAATACTAATATTGGATATTTCTTTTAAGGTGATTTCATTATAATTTGAATTAATGTGAGATTTATTTTTGAAATTATTGAAAACACTAATTTCAATAGTAAGTATTTCAAAACCAATTTATTATATTGTGATGTAATCTTAACAATGGTACACTCCACATAAACCTCACTTTGGTCAAGATTTCGTTCATATTATCTCATGATATAATAAAGCCCATAGTTTAGTCCTCCATTGTGCATAAAAGCCCTAGTCTTTCTCAAAACACTTTCATAATCCTAGACAAACATCCTCTACTTTCATTTAGCTCCTTGGAGACCTAGAATTTTCTTAGTGTCAGTCTAAGAGTGAACTTTACAAGAAAATAAACTCTTTATTTCTTAAGTAAATATTTTAACATAGGATATGCACTCTATTGCACAAAAGAAAATTTCACTGTGATGTGACATAGTGTGACAATGACAACATTGAAGTGATGTAATATGTTGCAAGGAATGTTCTTCAAAGTTTGATTTGTTGAATTTTTTCTACAATGTTTAGAGTGACGTCCTATCTATTGTCCACAATGCTTTAAGTTTGATATACACCGTGTCATAATGTAAGCAACTTTGATGTTACATGTACGAAATATTTAACATACTATCATTTGTGACAAAGGAAATTTTGTACTTATGTGGTTTTCATTGCCAAAGGAATTTTAGATGTGATACACACTATGTCACAATACTATAAATTTCTAATGATAAGTTTTGTGTCTAATGGAAATAAACATTGTGGCAATGTAAATGTCGCCACTGTAATAAATCTTTTTCATTACCGCTTTATTTTGCATAGACAGTTGTGTACTACTAGTATAAGAGTCATATATGGTGAAAGTGACAAGACAGTAAAATCGTGAATTAAATATAAACTTAAATGACTATACTAGGTATAGGATGAAACAAGTCAATATTTTTGAGGGAAGGGGGAGCTTGCCTATTTGGAAATCCATGAAATTGGCTTGGATTTATTACTCAAATTGGTTCTGCCGAAACCAAATTACCATCACTTGACAATAATTATGATATTGGATAGAGTCGTGAGCGGCATAGGATGGTTCCCATATCCCTTCAAACATCAAGGAATGGACGAGTAGAATATGACTCTTCAAGAAAAAAAATAGGCACTGAAGAGAAAGAGGATAATAACATATTCAACATCAAGAGTAGAAAAAAAATTGCGAAGAAAAAGAGATTGTGCTCTTTATGAAATGAAAGGACGCAGAGTAAAGTATATGTATGCATAATAGAAAAGTGAGTAAGGTTTTTCTTCTTGATAGATTTTTCCTTGTACATCTCCTTAGTTGGTTGATTACTTCTCTTTAGAGTGTTCAAGACTAGTTCAATTAGTGTGGAGTTGTGGAGAATGGTAGAAGGAAGTCAAGGTAATCATGCAGCTAATTTTTGAACTCGGTGCTCTATACATTTTGGATGTTAATCCATATTCTTCCTATTTGAGGCCACTAGATTGTGTCTACGCCTGTAAAGTCAATGGGAGTCTTATTGGATGACCTAATTACTTTGGTTCTTGTTTTACAGTTGATAACCCAATTAGATAGGGAAATCAGAGTCACTGTGATGCTTGTTAGAGAGTTGTTAACCACCTGAAAAATGCGTTGTAGACCCACATGGTACTTGTTATGAAAATAAAACTAATAAACCACCTAGATAGTGGATTCAATCTATTGGATTGAGAAATACACCATCTAGACCTTGGGTGAAGCCCTGTGAATGGACTCAAGGGAGTAAGTGAGTTACGGTGGTGCTTAATGTCAAAGGTTAGTTGATAAACCTCCTAGATAGTGAATTGCATCTCTAAGTGCCTATTTAAAACATTGGTGTGAATTTTCTCCTGACCAAACATTTCACTTTCAGTAAAAAAACATAGTATCACACATGTCTATACATCACTTAGTTTATGAGATTGGACCAATTTGTGAGGGGCACATGATAGTGCCCATCTCCCTTCAACAAATGAGGAATGGATGAGTAGAAATGACTCTTAAAGAAATAAAAGAGGCACCAAAGAGATAGAGAAGAATATCATAGTCAATATTGAGAGTAGAAAGTAAATTGAAAAGAAAATGAGATTTTCCTCTTTCTAAAAATGAAAGGGCACGGAGGAATGTATAGGTATGCACAACAGATAAGTGAGTGAGGTTCTTTTTTCTTTTATAGATTTTTCCTTATGCATCTCCTTAGTTGGTTGGTTGCTACTCTTTGGAGTGTTCAAGAGCGGTTCGATCAATGTGTAGTTGTGGAGCACGGTAAAAGGAAGTCAAGGCAATCATGGAGATAATTCTTGAGCTCGGTCCTCCGTCAATTTTGGATGTTGGTCCTTGTGCTTCCTATTTTAGGCCACTAGACCATGTTTATGCCTATGAGGCTAGTGGGAGGTTTAGTGGACAACTAAATGACTTTGGTTCTTTTTGTATAGCTTATAAACTAACTAGAGAAGGCAATCAAAGTCATTGTGATGTTTTCTAGAGAGTTGTTAACCACTTGAATAGTGGGTTGCAGACCATTGTGGTGCTTGCTATGAAAGCACAACTAATAAATTGTTCCTGAACAATGGATTAAATCTCTTGGGTTGAGAAATATCTCATTTGGACCTTGGGTGAAGCCCCGTGAATGGAGTGACGAGCATAAGTGAGTTATTGTGGTCTTACTATTAGAGAATAGTTGATAAAACTCGTGAATTTTCCCTTTACTAAACATTTTTCTTGTAGTCAAAAACATGATATATCGCGTCCCTATACGAAACTTCAATTATGATATTTGATAGAGTGGTGATAGGAAAAGGAAGATTCCCATATCCCTTCTAGGATCATGGAACATATGAGTATAATATGCCTCTTTAATAAATAAAATAGGCATGGAAGAGACATAGGAGAAGAACGTAGTCAATATCGAGAGTAGAAGCTGAATTGTGAAGAAAAATATACTTTTATCTTTCTAAAATTGAAAGGATGTAGAGGAAAGTACACGTATGCACAACAGGGAAGTTAGTGGGTTTCTTCCTCTTGGTAGAGTTTTCCTTCTACATCTCCTTGGTTGGTCATTTCTTGTTGTTTGGAGAGTTCAAGACCAGTGTGATTAGTGTGGAGTTGTGGAGCACGAATATAGAAGGAATCCAGGGCAATCGTGGAGCTAATTAATGAGCTCGATGCTATGTGAATTTTTGATGCTAATTCTTGTTCTTCCTATTTGAGGCCACTAGTCCATGTCTGTCACTATGAGGTTAGTGGGAGGCTTATGATCAAATCATTTTTGTTCTTATTGTATAGCTGATAAAACAACTAGAAGGACAATCTTAGTCATTGTGGTGCTTTCTAGAGAGTTGTTAACCACTTCAAGAGTGGGTGGTAGAACCCTATGCTTATTTTTATGAAAAGAAAACTAATCAACCATCTTGAAAATGGATTCGTCTCTTGGATTAATAAATACCCCATTGGGACCCTGAGTGAAGCCTCAGAAATGGACTGCAGAGAGTAAGTGAGTCATTGCAGTGCTTACTATTATAGGATAGTTGATAAACATCTAGATAGTGAATTCTATCTCTAAGTTCTTATTTAAACCATTAGTCTGAAGTTTCCCTTGACCAAACATTTTTATTGCAGTAAGAAACATAGTGTCGCATGATCCTATATAAAAATGTAATTATGAGATCGGTTAGAGTGGTGAGGGTGTTACTCAGTATTTTTTCACACCTCCCCCACTTCTCTGTGACATACCCCAAATTGCACGAAACATGACCATTATATAATATACTCATCCATGTATACAGCTCAGATCTCTCCCAAGACTTTGTTTGGAAACTGCCTTGAGCTTTCTCTGAAGAAATAGCTCTTAAAACACTAAAATGAGGATCATCGCTCTTTTGAGGCTTAAAACAGTGATGGTCGCTAGTTGCACTGTACTTGACCAGTGATGGCATCACTATGTTCCCTTGCATACCTACGATGATCCAAAAAGGGTCATTTTCCTAAAGAAGATGAGAAGCTTTTTGATCTAGAATCTTCTAGAGCAGCGAGCTAGAGGTTGTTTCACATAGATGAGGTTGAAT
Source organism: Pinus taeda (assembly GCA_000404065.3). NCBI lineage: Eukaryota > Viridiplantae > Streptophyta > Pinopsida > Pinales > Pinaceae > Pinus > Pinus taeda. The sequence continues at coordinate 149,729 of APFE030413960.1, read as the reverse complement.
TCTCCCAACTTGGCCTCCTTGTCTTATCCCTATGAGCTACCTCCTTGAGATGAGGACCTCATCCTATTTTTGGAGAAGTCCTAACTCCCTCTTCCACTCTATAAATTCATCCTCTCCCATTCCCAAATGGTTGGTCTATGTATATTTTCACCCTCATGTCCTAGAGGCTATTCATTAGACTTGGAGAAGGAGTGTTTGGATAGTTCTTGGTTTGGACTTGGATTACCACTCAAGGAAATACTTTCAACATCAAAGCTTTGGTCGTAAGCTTCCCTTTATTTCCTAATAGTATGCAACTGTTGGTCATCTTCCCAAAATATATATGTTCATTTATTATTTAGCTGGACATTCCTTGATCAGTTAAGTAGGTTGTTATTGGATTCACTATTAGTTTTGGCATATTTTTTTGCCACTTGATCACTTGCGAAGGTACATAAACATTAAGAGAAGGAGGAACAATTCCGTGACACAAGAAGTTCAAGGTTGTGAACGAGGGAAATTGGAATAGCATCAGAACAAAGTAGGCCATCTCTTTCGTTCTTCTTTTCAATTATAACCTAGTAAGATGTCTAGTTGATTGTCACTTCAGTTGCTAGACCCACTCATTAAGCTAGACGGGTCATCTTTGTCTGTAGAGAGGATTAAGCTTGACAACAAAATGGTGACTCCGCTAGGAAGCATATGATCCTAACCTTGTCATTGTTCATCTTGTCTTTTGACACATTTGATCAACCATTCATTCTTAGACTTCATTGCTTGTCTATAGTCAGTCTCACTTTCTGGTAGATGCTTCAAGGTTGTTGATTTGAGTTGTTCTTGAAGATTTTGTGATTTTCCTTTGTTTTTATCACCTATCGCATTTTTAGCCCTAACGGTCATGATGATATCGTGGGTTTCTTGATTACAGTAGTGATGATTGATGTTGTCCTCTTAACAGGTGCAATGATTGTAGAAGTTAAATAAATTTAGGGTTTTTCTTCTTGTTTTCAATTCTTTTTGCCTTCTCCCAGTGAATTACCAGTGTGATCTTAGTTGACTCTTTTATTGTCTGATTGCAATCCCATTTTAACTTGGTTTGAGTATGTTTGAAGTCTGATTAGCCTTTTAGGGTTTCTAGGTCTTCTAGGTCATCCTTCATCTACTCATTGGTCTTCTCATCAGAGATCAATTACCTGTGTTAAATATTTTTTTTGTGTTTAGAAATCCTTTCCAGATCACTTTTGGTTCTTGTGTGTTAATTTGTTTTCATTAGTGTTGGATTGAGTAGATACTATGAAAGTGGGTTAAGTTCTATTTGACAAACAATAGATTACAAATTGATTATCTCATTTGAATCGAAAGGAAGTGTTTTCTTTGAGTTTTGTGTTTCGAGAAGTGAAAGTGAAAGTGTTTCTCCTTTCGTAGTTTTTGAAGCATTTTTGTTGCATTCAAATCATTAATGTAAAAGAGATTTTCATGTTTGTTGGATTGCTTGCATTCTCTTGTACTTTTTACATTAGATTACATTGTTTGCACTAAAGTGAAAAGAAAAAATCATCATTATATCTTAAGGTAGTTTTTCTTTAAGGTTTGTTTTGGCATTGCATTTCTTATGATATGAAAGATTAGATTTCATGTTTTTGCATTTAGCATTTGAAGATTGTCATGGGTGCACTTTTGCATCGGTTTGATGCATGATTTGAATGATCTTCTTCCCTACATAGATAGATTTCATCGAATTGAAGGATTTCATTTCATCATCTAGTTTCATTTTAGGAAATGGTAACATCGTTAAGGCCTTGAAATTGAAACATAGTTTCAAGATCAACTTTAAAATATATCAATTACTATAAGGAGCATTTGAAACATTAACGTTCATACTTAGTGGTCTAGGCTAGAGATGTGTTTCGGCGTCTATAAAACTTAGCAATTGTCATTTTCTTCGGCATTAAATAGCACTAGCATGGACTTGTGCTCCCCATACCATCCCATATATAAAGGGATACCCCCATAGGTTGCAAACCTTTATCCATAGGAAGCCAAATCTATTGCCCTATAAACATGATACACCAAACACAACATTCAGGGAGATTTCCTACACGTACGTCAAGTCCTTGGTAAATTTATTTGCTGAGGTGTATATTACATTTCACAGTTACTTGGTACTCCTTTTACCTAGATTCACCTAAGTAGTCATTTCGATCTTTTCTGACTCTTTAAATTTGAAAAGATCATCGAGAAACTTGTCCTTTCAAGCTCGTTAAACCATTGAAAGTGACTAGAGTCATCTTTTCGTCCTTTTCTCGACTCTTAAAAGATGAAAAGGAAAAGATTTTGTTTCCAAAATAATTGCCTGCGATAAACATGTCGGACCTAAGTAGTTCCTTATTGGACCAATATTGAGTAATTCCTTGTTAATTTCAAGATTTTTAAAAATCCCTCAATGAATCTCCTTTCCTTTTTTCCTTTCTAGAGTAAGACATCGTGGCTAAACCATTGAGTTCATCTCATAGTTCCCCTTCGTTGTCTTATACTGAAGGGTCCTCCCAAGGAGTTCATCCAGATCTTCCTCAGTCACTTGAAGATCAAGGTTTTGAACATGGTATTATTCCAAGTATCCAACCTCTATGTTCCCATCCACCTCCATCGTATTCCTAGTCACCTCAAGAATCTGATCTTGATACCCCTGATAATCTTATTCAGACCCCTAAGAGTCTGCAGGCTCCTGAGAGTCCATAGAGGCTTGTTATTTATTTTTCAAATCCATTATTCAATTATGTTGTGTTATCTCATGAGCATCCTTATAGTCCTTACGATCGGCCTGGTATTCCTTTGGAGTTATCTCCTCGTACATCTCAGGTTCCTCATCACTAGTTATTTCCATCTATTGAGTCAGAAGGTGAAATCCAAACCTCTTCTCTGGGTCATTCGAAGGCTTTCGCTACCTATACTCCTCATTTCGATGCTGAGCAAGGATATGAATTTCCTCTAGAAGGCTTTCCTTATACAAGAAGAGTCTCGTCTCTCACCTTTCCTCAAACTAGTGGACTCATGTTGCCGCATTTTTATACAACCTTAGCTTAGTTAGCTTCAGGAACTCTTAGTGCTTTGCCATTGTATCAAAAACCTATTTGGTCTTCAAATGTTATGCCTACATCTACTCCGTTCATTCAAAATGCAACCTCTTGAACTTCTATACAAATTGTTGTCACCTCAGTTCCTATTCAGCCTACGATTCCATCACATCCTATCTCGTCATTTCAATCAACCCTTTCGGTACAACCAACTATTTCAGGTCACGTTCCAGTTAGTTCTTCTACCTCTCCATCAAGTGGACATAATGTGCCACTTCCTGTAGGGAAAGATCATAATACTCCTCTTATTTTGAGTGAAACCAATGTTAATGGATTACAAAATCACATGGTCGGAGTGAATCAACCATATTATGGTAGTATTCCTAACCCTGTTGGTCAATTTGATTTAGGTAACATCCAATATCAACAACCTTTTATGGCTCAGTTTCCACTCTAACAGGCTTGTGTCCCATATGGTTCGGAATCCTTGGTTAATCCATCTTACATTCCTCAAGCAGGAGCTTACGTCTAGCCTGGCCAATCTGCTATTCCTGGTGGATATGGTGAGATTCAATTCGGGAATTATCAATACCCACAAGGTATATCTCAAGGAACTATACAATAGCCCTTGTAGTAGAAAGGATAACCTTTGCAGCCCTAAGGTCAACCTTTACAGTAGCAAGTGAAACCTTTGCAGCAGCAAGGGAAACTATTATAGGAACAGGGTCAACCTTTTCTATAGTCTCATTAGCCTTTGCAGCCACAAACTCAGTTTGTCTAGCTATCTACTCAACCTTTGTACTCGCAAGGCCAACCTTTGCAGCAACAAGGTCAATATTTACAATAGAAAAGTGAGCCTTTCCAACAACAAGGTCAACCTTCACAACAATAAGCTTTATATGTGTATCAACAAGGTCAACATTTGCAGGCCCAAGGTCAACCCCTGCAACAACAGGGTCAAACTCCTTATGTCCAAGGTCATCAGGTTCAACAACCTTATAAACCATATTTCGTGTACAATTCTTATCAATGGCCTATGATGGGCCAACATCAAACCTACCCTAGGCCAAATCCACCTTATGGTCAAGGTAACCCTCAGTGGGGAAAAAATGAGGTCCCATGTGAACAAAATCCTCCACTGTGGGGTCAAAATCCTTACCAGAAAGGATAGAACCTATAGTTTGGGTCTTCTCAAAGACCCTATATGTCGTTTAACATGCAATCTCCTTTCTTGGATACATTGGAGTTTCCCAATGTCTCAAGGCTCACGAATGATCATATTCTTCATTCGCCTTGCTCACCTCTAGTTCCAACTAAAATTCTAAGTGATTGTCCCAAATTCTAGGGGAATTCTAAAGAGGATCTGTAAGTCCATGTGATGACATATCACCTATGGTGCTCCTCCAATTTGTATGTTGATGATTCGATCCGTCTTTCCCTCTTTTAGAGAACCCTCACGGGTGCTGCCACAAAATGGTATATTGAGTTGCCTCGAGGTACCTATGCTGACTTCAACTCTCTCGCTATGGCCTTCCTCACCCACTTCCAATTTCTAGTTCGGTATGAAACTGACACTCATTTTCTAACATCCCTTAAGAAAGACACAACAACCCACATTTCTGATCATATCCATGAATGGAGACATCAGCGTCGCCTCATCCAATTCAAGATTTCTAATGAGTTGTTGACTGAATGGTTCAAAAAATCATTACTTAAAATTATTTCTAAGGATATAGCTATGCGTGGATGTGTTACTGAAGAGCAAGCTATCGCATGTGCCCAGTATCTAGACTTATTCTATTCGCAATCTGGCACGTTGTATGAGATTTTTCTTGATGCTCCTAAACCATCTTCATATCTAACATCATCAAAGTTTCCTGATGTACCACCTGTGGATGGTGTGATTCTTTTCGAGTCTCAGACTTCCACGAAAGCTTCTTCGAAGAAGAAATCTATTTCAAGAACTGGTTCCAATAATCCTTCGAATAATTCATCCAATCCTGGTAAGACCTTTGAGGTACATGTTGTTCAGTCTATCACTATAGATAACGCCTCTAAAGTGAAGAAAAAGGGAAAAGGTAAATCTAGAGTTGATGCCCCAAAACAGGACCCACCCAAATCATGTGTTGATGATGCTTCTAAAAGAAAGTTGAAACATCCTTGCCTCATCTGTGAGGAAGATCGTTACACCAATGATTGTCCCCGATGCTCTAAAGTTAATTTCTTGTTGAAAGGGACTTCGACTATATTAAAAGAACCTTTTCCATCTTAGAAGATGCAGTTGGTAGACCAACTGAAATCCTTTGCCTCTTCTAGTTCCCAAGTTTTCATGATGAAAAGTTCTTCACTTATTTCGATTGCTACTTGAACAAAGGACTATCAAACCACTCATAAGTAGATGGTGGAGAAAGAAGTCATTGATATCCCTTCTACTTCTACTATGTCTAGTTATTGTCCACTCCATATTGAGCACCCTAACAGTGAGTCTATAACCTGACCACCCCCCAAGGGTGTTCTTCATAAATAATCTTATAATCTGAATGCTATAGCTGCACAGAACTACAATATTGGTGAAGATTTAGCTCAAGTACCTTTGGTGATGTCTGCCTTGGAGGTTCTTCAAACCTGTCCAACATAGTGGAAGTTACTATTGTCTACTATAGGTGCTACTGATCCTGCCGATTTGACTATGATTACCTTTGATATTCAAAACCACGTGCCTTGTCTTCCTCATCAGATTGCTTTTCTGATACAATTTATTATTAAAGGAAAGACGATCCATTGGATGCTTATTGATGAGGGTGCTTCCACCTACATCATGTGTGTTTCATGTTGGAAGGCCATTGGCTCTCCTTCTCTTAACGAGTCCCTAAATAATTTGGAGGCCTTTGATGGAAAAGGCTAACGTCAATACTATATTTTGACTAACTTGTCGATTACATTAGAAGGAAAGACCATTGAATTGGAGGTAGAAGTTGTAGATGCAAATCTCAACTACAACCTTCTACTCGGGCAAAGCTAGACCCACACTATGTTTTGTGTGGTTTCTTCTTTGTACTAGGTGCTTCGTTCTCCTCATGAAGGAAAAATCATCATCGTTTATCAACTATCTTTCTACTCTTCTAGTTCATCGAATGACAAGGTCACTTACATGTGAAATTCTGAGATTCCTTATGAGAGTGTGGGGGTAGATCTCTTCAAAAACTCTGCTTTAATGGGTACTTTTACTCTCCCACCTCCGAATATTAATTCAATCAATATGATATTGGTTTCTACGAATCCTTGGATTATCCCTACCCCAAATCAAATTGATTCATTTGGAAATTCTACACCTTTAAGTCCATTGGAGCAAAATTATCAAGAAATCGTCTTAGCTTCAATGGCTGCTTTAGAAAGTCATACTATTTTCAGTATGAACCTGGACATGTATGTGCCATCTCCTTCACTTGGTTCTTAAGATTCTCCAAATCCTTTGAATGAGACATTCCCTGCCAACGAGAGTATCATAGGGTTCATGTCTCTGGACGAAACTCCATGGAACGGTCTCCATCATCATTCTTCATTTCTTGGTAGACTCAGTGAGATGCCTTCCTGTCTTGAAGCATTTGTTTCTCATTGTCCCACGCCTCCACTTCAAACACCTATCCTGGTGCATGAAGTCTTGTCGGAGGGTAATATGGGGAACATCACTGCTACTATGCGTCTTGACATTTCCATTAAACCTGGGATTGTCAAAAACATTCATATTGGGGTTTCCTGTTCTCTGAATGAGATCAGGGTTTACACTCAACTGTTTAAAAAATTTTGAGACATCTATGCATGGTCATACGAGGAAATGCTTCATATTGATCAAGCAATAGTGGTGTATCATAGATTCTGACTTATCCTGGTGCCAAGCCTATTCGCCAACGGCTTCACCCTGTACATCCTTGAAAGGCTTCTACTATTAAAGAAAAAGTGGAGAATCTTTTAAAAGCAGGTTTTATATATCCTAGCCCATTGACAAATTGGGTGTCCAACGTTGTCCTGTTGCTAAAAATCAAGGCACAATCCGTGTCTATGTTGATTACTGTGTTATCAATCGCATGTCCCAAAGTCAATTATCCCACTCCCTTTATCAATCAAATCATCGACGGATACATTGGGAGTGAGATTTTCTCGTTATGGATGGTTTTCCTGGCTATAACCAGATTAACATTTCACCTGTTGATCAACATAAAACGACCTTTTTCTATCCCTGGGGTACTTTCTCTTACAAAAATATTCATTTTGGTTTAAATAATGTTGGCGCTACCTTCCAAAGAGCAATGTCTTATGTATTTCACGACATTCAACACATTATTCAACCTTACCTTGATGACTTACGATCTCATTTTCCTAAGCGTTGTGACCATCCATATCACTTAAGATCCATCTTTGTGGGATGTCAGCATTATAATATCTGTCTCAATCCACACAAGTGTGTGTTTTTCATTGAGTTTGACCGGCTCTTGGGTTTTTTGGTGTCCTGCGAAGGTATTTGAATCGATCCTTTGAAAGTTGAGGATATTGTCAATTTATCCTCCCCTACATCATTGCTACAATTGAAAAGCCTGCAAGGAAAGGCTAACTTCCTTCGTCGATTCATCCCTAATTATATTGAACCTGCCAAGGGTTTTACTCGCTTACTTAAGAAGGGGATCCCTTTCATTTGGGATTAAGTTGCCTAGAAATCCTTAGATTCTTTAAAAGACATGCTTATCAATGCTTCTTTACTGCATCCCCCTAATTATCGACGTGATTACTTACTATACTTAGCTGCAACCTATACTACTATTGATATGGTGTCTGTTTAGGATGACGACGATGGAAACGAGCATGTGGTTTATTATTTAAGCTAAAATCTTCTTGATATTGAGTCTCTATATTCCCATGTCGAGAATCTTGCCTTGGTAGCAATCCATGATGTTCAAAGATTTTGACACTATATATTTTTACGGAAAACCACAGTCATTTTCGATTGCAACCCCATGACCTATATATTGAATCATCAATTACTGGGGGGGAATACTCCAAATACATCGTTATCCTATGGGAGTTTTATTTGGAGTTTATTGCCGCCAAATCAAAGAAATAATTCATTTTTTCTGACTTAATATGTTACCTTCTGTCTACAAACACTTCTATGGATTTCACTGAGAAAATTCCCGATGAAACTTTGTTTCTGATCAACACTCTTGACCCGTGGTATTGGGATATTATCGTCTATTGCAAGCCCAAAACTTATGATCTAATTTATCTCGATCCTACTGACGCTGCATCCTGCATCAGTCCCAACCCTATCAGATCCTTAGTGATACATTGTAGTGGGTCAGTGTAGACTCTATTCTTCGCATGTGTCTCACCCTAGAAGAGGTTGAACGCGTTTTAAATGATTACCACTCTGGTGCCTATGGTGTTCATATGTTAGGCTATGCCACTGCTAAGAAAATCCTCTGCATTAGTTATTTCTGGCCTTCTATCTTCAAATATTGTATTCTAGCTATTCAAAAATTCCATGAATGCCAAATTTTCAACTGCAAGCAGCACACCCCACCTACACCCTTACACCCATTTGTTATCGTTGGCCCATTCACTAAATGGGGCATTGATTTCATGACATGTAACCCTCACTCGACCGAGGGGCATGGTTATATAATCATCGGTGTCAACTATTTTACTAAATGGGCTGAGGTGATCCCTACATACAACCCTGATGGTATCATTGTTGCTCGGTTCCTTTTTAACCACGTCATAGCACATTTTGGTGTTCCTCAAGCCACTGTCACTTACCATGGATCACAGTTATGTCAGTATATGATGGAAGAGTTGACTGTGTCAGGCCAGGCAGTAACTCCATTAAGCAAAAACTGATTCGTATTGTCTATTCCATCATGTAGGTTTGTTATATACATGAGGGAGAGACTCTTCAATTCATCTCCTGATGACTATTCACATTTCTCATTTATTTATATACATATATTTACCCAATCACAAGGATTAGGTGTCAACATTCCCCCCCTTAATCTGAAGGGATGTTGGTGAGTCCAGGCATCATTCTGAATTGTTCAATCTTTTCTCTTCCAAGCGTTTTGGTGAAGATGTCTGTAATTTGCTCATTTGTGGAACAATGACGGAGATGGATTGTTTTGGCCTCAACATGATGTCGAATCAGATGATATTTAGTATTGATGTGCTTTGTTTGATCATGGAACTTTGGGTTCTTGGCTAACTTTATTGCAGAGGTATTATCAATCATGAGTGGAGTTGATTGTATTTGTTTTACCTGCAAATCTTCAAGAATTTTCTTGAGCCACACAATTTCTTTTGTTGCTTCAGCTACTGCCACATATTATTCTTCTGTTGTGAAATCTGGTGGAACTGATTGTTTGCGTGATCTCTAGGAGACAACTCCTGATCCAAGACTCATAGCAAATCCTAAAGTTGATACTCCAGTTTCCTTGTCTCCATCGAAGTCTGAATTAGAGTATCCAATCAAGCTAAAGTCGTCTACATGTGTATACTTGATTCCAAAGCCTTGAATTCCCTTCAAGTACCTTAGAACCTTTTTTGCAGTAGACCAATGTCCCTCACAAGGCTTTTGCATAAACCTAGAGAGGATTCCAATAGCAAACGAAATGTCTGGTCTAGTAGTAGTTAGGTAGTTGAGACTTCCTACAAGTTGTCTATACTTTGTTGCATCCTCAAATTATTTTCCTTCAATAGATGTGAGCTTTAAGTTTTGTTCCATTGGAGTAGTAAGAGGATTGCACTCTGTCATGCCAAATCTGTTTAACAAATCTCCAATGTATCTCTTTTGAGAAAGAAATATGGACTTTGGATGTTGGGTTACTTCAATGCCAAGATAGTAATGAACATAGCCCAAATCAGTCATTTCAAAACTTTTCCCCAATTCCTTCTTTATGGATGCAATGTAGCTTTCATTGTTCCCTGTCATCAAAAGATCATCTACATATACCACAAGACATACAACTGTTTTGCCAACTTTCTTGACAAATAAAGTTGCATCATCAAGATCAAAATGATTGAAGTTGAGTTTCAGAAGATGCTCAGTTAGCTTTTCATACCAGGCTCGTGGTGCTTGTTTGAGGCCATACAAGGACTTCAAAAGTTTGCATACTTTATGTTCATGTCTTTTCACAGCAAATCCTTCAGGCTGGGACATAAAAACATTTTCTTTTAGATCTCCATTCAAGAAGGCATTTTTTACATCCATTTGATGGACTTTCCAACCGTTCTGAGCTGCTAGTGCAAAGAGTGTCCGAATGGTGGCCCATTTTGCTGTGGGGGCAAAAGTTTCCTCATAATCGACCCCTTCCTTCTGTGCAAAACCTTTTGCCACAAGCCTAGCTTTGTGCTTGTCAAGTGAGCCATCAGCTTTGTAATTGTTCTTGTAGACCCACTTGCAGCCAATAGGTTTGGTTCCAAATGGAGGATCAACCAGCTTCCAAGTGCCGTTTTTTATGAGGGCATCATACTCCTTTTGCATCGCTTCTTTCCATTCATCATGACAAGTAGCTTCTTTGAAGGAAGTTGGTTCAAAATCTATAGACAAGCTCAATTCACAATTATAAGAAACATCCATATCAATAGGTGAATTAGAGTCATCTACATCACCTCCATTTTTCCGGTTTGAATTTTTGGTTCCTATCTTTCCAACTTCATCAGGATGAACAGTTTTAAGTGTCTTTCTCACCCACTTTGGGGGACCTTTTTTTGGTTCAAGCTGCTCCGTTAATTGAGTTGGGACTGAATCAAGATTGAGTCTCCCAATTCTATCAATTACATCACTTAAAGCATCATCCGTTGTTGGAGTTTCATGCGGGGGAGAGTGTTCTTCAGAAGAAGATTCCACATGTTGATCTAATATAGGAATCCCCCCTTCAAGATGTGGAATCTGATTATAAAATTCTTGAAATTATTTTGTTTTTGTGAATCTATCCAAGCGATCAAGTTGTCACTCAACAACATTGTCAATTTTGGATGATTCAAGAAAAATTACATCTCTAGATACAACAAACTTCTTATTTACTTTATCATAGAGATGGTATGCTTTGGAGGTGTTTGAATACCTCGGGACGATACACTTATGACTTCTAGCACCAAGTTTGTTTCTATGTACCTTTGGTATCAAGGCATAACAAGTGGAACCAAAGACCCTAAGATGTTTTACCAAAGGAACATGTCCATACCACATTTCATATGGAATCTTGTTTCTTATAGCATTAGATGGACATCTATTATTTATATATACAGCACATAGAACATCATCAGCCCAAAACATTATCTTTACATTTTTGAAGAAGAGCATGGATTGTACCATATTTAAGATTGTCCTATTCATTCTTTCAACTACACCATTATGTTGGGGATTATAAGGCACAATTGTTTGATGTTTGATCCCATGTTGGCGAAGATAGTTTTCAAATTCATTTGATGTGTATTCTTTTCCACTATTAGTGCAAATAGACCCAATATGAGATTGTGCATCATTTTCAATCCATTTATGAAAATTCTTGAATGTTTGAAAATCATCAAATTTGTTCTTCAATAAATAAACCCAACACATTCTCGTGTAGTCATCAATAAATGTCATGATATATTTATTTCCATTTGTAGAAGGAACAAGCATTGGACCAAATAAATCTGAATGAATGCGTTCAAGTTTTCTATGTGCTCTTGAATGTGAATCATGAAAAGACTGTTTGCTATGCTTTCCTAAAATGCAAGCATCACATTGCTTAAGTTTCCTAGGAGTTGTAGGCAAACCAGCAACACCATTTTTCTTCAACAAGTGAAGACTATCATAGTTCAAATGTCCAAATCTAGCATGCCATAATAAACTTTATGGATGTGTACCTTCTTCATGATGAGAATTGTATGAGAAATGTTGTGCATGAGCAGAGGTTCCTTGCAGTTTGAGAAGCCTTTCTTCTTCTATTCCCCTCATGACAATTGAGTGGTTAGATGCTTTTCTTACCTCAAGCTTGCCATCAAACATATGAATGGAGTGACCTTCTTGGTTTTCTCTTGAACTGTGGGAGATATAGAACATGATCCAGAAGAAAGTCTAGAAGACCAGACAGTTTAAGCCTGATTGTGCCAAGCCTTGATGGCTTGATTTTTGATTGATCTACAAAGTATACTGCTCCATCAACATTGTCAGTGAAATCTTAAAAAAACTCTTTTCTATGAGTCATGTGACAGGTCGCTCCTGAATCAAGCAACCAATCATTTTTGCAAGAAGCAAGTGAAGCATTAAACAAATCTTCATTTACTCCAATGTTACATTGTGCCTCAACATAGTGAGCGGATTCAGGTGCTTTACCTTTGTTTGTATCATCGGTTTTACCTTTCTGTTGATTTCTTTTCTGCTCAAATTTTTCCCATGGTAGCTTGCATGTAGAGGCATCATGTGATGCATTTCTTTTGCAGTGAATGCAGTGCAAATCTTTCTTTTCTCCTTGAGAATGTCTTCCCCCCTTGCCTTTGAAATATCTTCCTCTTCCTCTTCGTCCACCTCTTCCTCTTGTAGAATCTTGAGCAGGATGATTTTCTTTATGAGCAAGGCATGCAGTCTCTTCAGAGGATTTAGGGGCTGTCTTCTTTCCAAAATCTTTCTCTCTTTCAGCAAACTTTTTCACAAGAGAGTCAAAGGTTATATCTTTGAGATTTCCATTTGCTTGCAATGACTCAAGATAATTGGAGTAAGTAGGATAAAGTGCCTTGAGAAAAGCAATAAGAGGAATATCCAGCTCAACTTTAGTGAATTTGATATCCTGCATTGTAGACTTTACTTCAGATGCAAGAGCAAGAGGATCATTATTTTGCAGTTCAAGAGTGAAGAGTTTAATCATGAATTGAACAACGTCAAGTGCAGAATGTGAGTCATAGAGTTCTTTCAGCTTTTGTAAGGCTTCAAAGGCAGTTGAATATGACGAAATATGGCGACTCACCTCTTCATTTACAGATGTTGCGATTAATGCATAAGCTTTGTTGTTCTTGTTTTCCCAAATGATGAGCTCTTTGTCTGAGGCAGGTTATAGGATTAGGTGTCAACAGACTGCTCAGTTGGGCCTTCATCATGATAGCTCAACTCCTTATTATCCATAGGCCAATGGCCAAGTTCATGTAGTTAATAAGGTTTTGATTACTATGCTTCAGTGTACCGTTGGAAAGCACAAAAAGGCTTAGCTCTTTGGGCTTATAGAACATTTTCTAAGATAGCCACTGGATTCACTCCATCCCATACGGCATATGGTTTAGAGGCAACTCTTCCAATCGAATGTGAAATCCCTTCACTCAAGCTAGCTATGGAACTTCTTCCGGATGCCTCGCCTGAATAGGAACGAATATTGTGCCTTGAGAGGCTTGAGGAGACTCGTCACATCGCTACAATGGTCATCGAAGCTCAAAATAAATGTGTCAAAGATCATTTTGACCAAACTGTTTCTCCTTGCACTTTTACTAAAGGCGACTTGGTCCTTCTTTATGATCAAGCCAACAATAAATTGGGATAAGGAAAGTTGAAAACCATGTGGCATGGGCCCTACATCGTTAAGCGTGTCTTACAAAAAGGTGCCTATGAGCTATGTGATTATGAGGGAAATGCATTGTCATAGCCCCATAATGGGTCATACCTAAAGAAGTATTATGCGTGAAATTCATGTAATGAATTTTGTACATTAGTGTGTTAATTCATTAGTGTGTGTTTTTTTGCTTTGCAACCATGTGTTTTTCTACTTACCCTGTGTTCCACTTAGTTTGTAGATGTCACCAAGCCATTACGTTGGTTTTGTTGATGGTGCTTGTTGTAGTACACAGAACCTGTCTTATGCAAGATGGGTACTCTATGACCCTAGTGGCGAGTTGATCAACTTACAAGGTATATTACTTGGTCGAACAACCAATAATATCGTTGAATACGATGCAGTTATTGAACTCTTCTCAGAAGCAGTTGCTCTTGGCATTAGGGATTTAGTTGTCAAGTTGGATTCACAGCTTGTTGTGTTACAGTTAAACAATCATTACTCAGTGAGAAATACTCAAATATTGCGTATGTATCTACGTGTTAGATTACTAGAAAGAAATTTTGATTTCATTACATATCAACATATTCCATGTAATTTAAATACATTAACAGATTCATTAGCAAATTTTGTTCTTCATAGGCATTTGCGTCATTTATAAAACTTATCATATTATGGACACATAAGTAGAAACAAAACATGCATATATATATATATATATATATATATATATATATATATATATATATATATATATATATATATATATATATATATATATATATATATAATATATATATATAATATATATATATATATATATATATATATATATATATATATATATATAATATATAGTATATATATATATATATATTGATTGTTAGTTTTTACATCAGGATATCAAAAGATAGAGTGTTCTGGGACACGTGGCTTTCAAAGCCTGCAAAATGTGTAAAAGAGCTAGAAAGGCTTTTTAACCTGCACAGTGCTCATAATAGAACGAGACCGCTCTAATCACTCCGCCTAAAATCCGATGCAGCCTTGCAGATACTCCCACTGTGTGTCTCTGCCAACGCAATGGAACCTCATCAATAGTGGCATATTTTGGGACTGCTTGAGTTATCACCTCCAGGTTGTGCTCCATCTCAGCTAAGGGGTCTACCCCTTATTCATAGTTTGTGCCCACTATCTGATGAGAAAATCACTGTGCTATTGGCAACATGCCTGGTGGTATCTCTGGTCCCACGTCTACATATTTATCACAAGTTGAGTCTCATTTTACAATTTTACAAAAATCATAAAACTTGAAAAAATCCAAAAAACAAGTTTTTACCTGCATCGGCCCACTGTTCTCCTAGTGTCAGAGGTAGATCTGGATCCCACCTAAAATATGTGCCAACATAAGCATAGTCATCTACCACGAGTAGTTGGCATTTTAGCCAAGTGAAAAATTATGGTGGGTAATGCATATGCTGGCTCATTCCTCCTCGAGGCATGAGTTGGCCCCATCTCACTAGTATCGGATCTCAAGGGGTGGGATTTGGTACCTTTGCCCACTGATACTAGAATAATGGCACTCGCTCTAAAAAGGTCACCGGTATTGAACCGAACCCAAATTTATTCAGGTGTCTATGCTTTCCCTTGGTTAGTTGCATTTTCATATTTGTCAGAAGGCGTCCCTACTAGTTAAATATGGTGGGAGTCAAAAATGTAGTAGCATACTGAAACTGGGATTTTGAAGGCTCATGCAAGGCTTGTGTGTTGGATACACACACCATAGTGAACAAGATTATTCACAAGACAAGGTTGTTGGTTATTTTTTCTATCTTCACCTTCCCTCCATTGGTCATTTCGGCACGTGGACAATGCCTCTAGACGAAAGTCCTTGTACTTTCACCTCCTTGGTGATATCCAAAAGTTGGATCGCTTCCCCTCATCGGGACAATCCTGTAATGAAGTAGATATCCATCTCCTCCAGTTCTAGTTCTTGGCCTTTTATGATGAAGATCTCTCGATCCACATCCCAAAGACTGATCATGTAAGGCAACAATTCCATCTGGGACCTTAATCCTGTTGCCTTGAATAACTTTAGCAACCCGCAATTCCTCAGAGCATTTATGCATTCAAGATTTTGAGCTGCTTCATGGTGTTCAGCCTCATGACCTCTTTCTTTTCCTTCCATGATCTCCTGCAAAACATCATTTAGGATCAATTAATGCTTTTTTCATGTATTAAAATCATAATTTTTTGCTTTAAAAAAAGTTTTCTTTCCAAAACATCTACCTCGGCGACATCATGCATTTTTTTACAAACAGAGCAATGACATCGTGCGAGCCTTTGGGCTCAAGTGTGATCATCGTGGGTCTGATGACCATACTCGCGATGATCACCTGTGCCCTAAAAATTAAAAATCGTCCCTTATAGCATAAAAATTACCATTTAAAATGCACAAAAAAGTGATAAAATGTAAGAGCAGGGATGGGCCTCTTACTTGTTGTAGACAGTTCACAAAATGGCACCGTGGATCTCCTATAACGACCACCTGAAAATCGAGAAAATTAGGGCACAAATACACTTTCAGAGCTTACTATAGTAAAATGGTAAAAAATATATTTACTTTTGGTTATTTATAAGTTTTGCAAGTCATTTTTGTCAATATTTTAATATTTTTTCTCAATATCAGTGATGGTTGTGTTTATTTGTGTAGTTACAAGTACCTTTGGGTGAACAATGAACATTATTGACTAATTATTGCAATTTTTATTTTATCTCTTTTTCAGACTCATTAAATAAACGAAAAAGGAACCCCCCTGGAGTCATCTTTGAGCTCTTTTATGACTCTCAAAAAATGAAAAGATTGCCTAGTACTTGTCGTTTTGAACTCGTTAAAGTAAATGAATCGACATCACCTTAGTATACATTTACCCCTTTTTTGGGTTGAGATTGACTATTTAAGAAAAACATACACCTTGATCAACATGGTCAAGAGGTTCTCTCGGATATTGTTTTCTACCTTTTCGGATTTGAGAGACAAATTACCAAAAGGGATTTGATGGAGTTTTCTTTTTCGTCTCTTTTTCAAACTCTTTAAATGAGAAAAATATGTCGAGTTATTCTTACGTTGGACTCATTAAAACTTTATGATGAAAGAATCATCACCATGATGAGATTGAGCTTCTCCTTCCTAGGGCTTGTAAAAATTACTAGGATGGATTCATTCAAAGAATGAACTTACATGGCAAGCATATGCTATCCCCTTCAAGCTTGTGATAAAAATAGTTTGGGTACTCGCTATAAATAGTGGGGGAAAATGAAGATGAAACATCCTTTGTATAGGCAGCATGTCGCTCTTGAACATGACACTCTTCTGCTCGTGTCAGGTTTAGAATATCCTCACTCAATCACTTGTCCTCCCTGGTTTGGGTGATCCATTTTACCTCTCATTTGACTATTCCATATTATCATTATGACCTTTAGTCCTATGTCGATTCAAATGTTGCCACACTCCGGAGCCATGTTGCCAGTGTTCAATAGAAGTCCAATCTGCAGTTATTTACCTATACACTGTTTGAGTCATTATTACAGTCTTGAAAATTAATATACTTTATTCCTTGTTTCTTCTCGATAATGGCGGATTCATCATTTCCCTCCTTTGATGGGTCGCTTCCTGTCGACTTCAGCTCATTATCCAAGAATATTACTTAGAAACTCCCTCTCAGTACCTTAGAGAAGGTATGCCCTAATGACCAGTTCTTCACATCTGACAACAAGTCTTCATCATTAGCTTTCAACCAGGTGATTCCACAAGTGTTCGAATTCAGCTTCATTATCACATTCATAGATTGTATTGTTGTACCTTGAGAGCCATTGTCATTATTGGTGGTTTCTCTCGTACCTATTAACGGTCCACATCATTGGTCTGTAATCAGGTGGTTTTCTAGCATGTTCGACTTCAACACATTTATTCACATGTTAGGATTCGTACTTTTATCGGGTCGGGATGAAGCACAAGACCTTGAGTCTTCTCTATTATGACTCAGGTTGCATGGAGTTATATGTCATTCATGATTGTACACATTTTTCTACTATATGGATGGTTGTGACCATATCGTGGGACTTTATGTTTATCATGATCCTCATTATGTGGATGGTTGTGCCCATACCATGGATCTTTTCATATCTTCTTCAACATTCAGATGGTTGCGTCCATGTCATAGATTAATGTCTTCAACTAAAATATGTATATTTATATGCATCCTTGATTTGCAGGTCTCTTGATAGTATGTGTCCTTGTCCTTGCAAGAGCTCGCAAAGAATCTCAGCCATCACTCCTTGTTCCGCCTTCATGGTTTAGGGGGCATCTACTACACAGTATTTTGTCACACCTCCTGCACTTCCATGTGACATACCCTGAAGTGCCAAAAACATGACCATTATACAGTATACGCATCCATGTATACAACTCAGATCTCTCCTAAGACTTTGTTTGGAAATTGCCTTGATCTTTCCTTGAAGAAATAGCTCTTAAAACCCTAAAATGAGGATCATCCCTATTTTGAGGGTTAAAATAATGATGGTCACATGTTGCACTATACTTGACCAACGATGGCATCGCTTTGTTCCCTTGCATCACACGATGATCCCAAAAAGGTAATTTTCCCAAAGAAGATGAGAAGCTTCGTGATCTAGAAGCTTCCAGAGTGGCAAGCTCGAGGTTGTTTAACATAGATGAGGTTGAATTCTCCCAACTTGGCCTCTTTGTCTTATCCGTATGAGCTACCTCCTTGAGATGAGGGCCTAATCCTATCTTTGGAGAAGTCCTAACTCCCTCTCCCATTCCCAAATGGTTGGTCTATGTCTATTTGCACCCTTATTCTAAGCTTGTGCCTAGAAGCTATTCATTAGACTTGGAGAAGGAGTTATTTGAGAGTTCTTGGTTTGGACTTGGATTACCACTCAAGGAGAGCCTTTCAACATGAAGAATTTGGTTGTAAGATTCCTTTTATTTGCTCATCATATACAACTGCTAGTTCATCTTCCCAAAATATATATGTTCATGTATTATTTAGCTTGACATTCCTTGATAAGCTAAGTAGGTTGTTATTGGATTTTCTATTGGTTTTGGCATGCTTTGTTGTCTCTTGATCACTTGTGCAGGTATATAAACACTGAGAGAAGTAGGAAAAAGTCTGTGACACAAGAAGTTCAAGGTTCTCAACAAGGGAAATTGGAATAACATCATAGTAGGCCATCTCTTCTGTTCTTCTTTTCAATTTTAACCTAGGAAAATGTTTAGTTGATTGTCACTTCAGTTGCTAGACCCACTCATTGGGCTAAAGGGATCGTCTCTGTCCATAGGATTAAACTTGACAACAGGGGCACATGAAATTTCCCATCTCCCTTTGAATATCATGGAATGGATGAGTAGAAGATGTCTCTTTAAGAAATAAAATAGGTGATGAAGAGACATAGGATAATAAGATAGTCAACATCAAGAGTAGAAGGAAAATTGTGAAAAAAAGAAAGATATTATGCTCTTTCTCAAAAAGGAGGGACACAAAGGAAAGTACATGTATGCACAAAAAAAGAATTCAGTGAGGTTCTTCCTCTTGATATAGTTCTCCTTCTACATATCCTTGCTTAGTTAGTTGCTACTCTTTGCGTTTTTCAAGACCGATGCGTTCAGTGTGGAGCTATGGATCATGATAGAAGGAAGCCAAGGAAATCATGGAGCTAATTGCTGAGACTAGTGTTTTGTGAATTTTGGATGTTAATCCTTATGCTTCTTGTTTTCAGCCACTAGAGTGTGTCTATGCCTATGAGTTCAGTGGGAGGCTTAGTGGATGACTGAATCACTTTGGTTCTTGTTGTATACCTGATAAACAAACTAGACGGGGCAATCCAAGTCACTATAGTGTTTTCTAGAGAGTTTTTAACCACTTGAAAAGTAGGTTGTAGACCCTTGTGGTTCTTTCTATGAGAATACAACTAATAAAGCACTTGGATAGCGGATCCCATCTCCTGGATTGAGAAATACCCCATCTCAACCCTCGATGAAGTCCTGTGAATGGACTCAAGAGATTAAGTGAGTTACTGGGGTGCTTATTGTCAAAGGATAGTTGATTAACCTCCTAGATAGTGAACTCCATCTCTAAGTGCCAATTTAAACCATTGATGTGAATTTTCCCTTGATCAAACATTCTCATAGACTTTCGATCCTACTCAGGGGTGGTCAGCTAAAAGAAAGCTTGTAGTGTAGTTGGCCTATGTTTGGGTGGAGAGTTGAATTGACCTCTTTGGTTTTCAATCATTTCAATATATTTAGATAAGTATAAATTTGTGCATATATGGATCATAGGTTGTGAAAGTCTTGTTATTTTAATGATTGTTAATGTGATCTTGTATATTCATATGTGAATTCCTAAAGATTGTTGTTACATTCACTGCTACTTATCTAGTATGTTATGGTTTCAATGATTGGTAGCACTGTAGAGCTATTGCCATATTTATGATTTATAAAGCTTATTTATATTCTATGATTTGAATGTATACATAATTGTGTTGGAAAGTGCATACCTTACGAATGTTGCTATAAGATGTGATTTTCTACACATTTTCTTGGTTATTACTCCTAGGATTGTAATTCCATTTAATTATTTAGAAATTCATAATGTTAAGGTATGAATTATAATTGTTGAAGAGTGGGTTGCGAACATGTGTGAGTGGGGTGTAGAACTACATAATCAATTGAGTTTGAGGTCTAATCTTGGATTGTATCTTCAGGAATTTTCGGTTTTGGGCTATTGCCCCTTACCTCAAAAAAAAATCCATATTTCCCTGTTCCTTAGCATGTCAAAAGAATTTGGAAATTTAGATGTCTGAGGTTATTAGGGGTAGCTACTTTATAAATGGCTTGGATTTCTCCATAGCTGAATTTTTACCTTTTGTTTAATGAATATTTGGGAATCCATAAGTCAATAGGTTTGGAAAAGGTCATGCTATTACACAAGAAATATTTTCCCTTAACTATATTTCGCGTGATATCTAGGAGTCAGGGACATCTAGGGGTTCAATGTTCTTCAATCTCTTGGGAGACTAGATGTCCATAGGTATGAATATATTCCACTTTTTTATACTTTTTGTGTGGAGGCCATAGTGCATAAGTTATATCAAGGCCCAATTAATATATTTTTTTTCAAATCTAAGAAGGATGTGGAATCCATTTGCTAAAAAAAGTAGATTTCTAGTAATATCTATTATCTCTACAGGAATTATCTCCCTACTGTGAATCTCTTAGGAAATAAGATAATTTACAACATATATAAGTTAAGGTACTAGTATTATCTAATAGATATGGAAGGAGAATGTTTTTTTTCCTTTTAGGAAACATTAGGAAATTGTTGAACTCAGTCACAAAAATAGACAATAGATTCAACGAACATGAAATACAAATTACTCACAAAACATACATATAGATACATTTTTTGTGACCCTTGGTTTTCATATTTCCAGAGGTCTCTTAGACTTCTTAGACTGTTGACCTTTACTTTAGGTTTTTTTCTTCCACTCAAGTGATTGTGCAAAATTTACATAAACCCAAGGATTATGTTTCGAACATTCCCCCTCTTAATCTGAACGGGTGTATGTGAATCGAACAAGAGAGCTAAAATACAAAAGTGTATAACAACCAATAGTTGGATATGCTCTCTAAACTGATGTTTTAAGGAATAGACTATAAATTAGAAATACATATTATTTACGAAACAGACATATAAATAAATTGTGTTACCCTTAGTTTTCAAGACTTCTATAATGGCTACCATTTACATAAAGCTTTCCACCTTCCACTCAAATGATTATGCCAAATTTACATAACCCAAAAATTATTTAAAAAAACTAAAGTGAATTAAATATGAGAACAAGAAACTAAAAACTTGTTGAAAACTATAGTAAACCATGAAGGCAATCTCATAATAATTCTAGAAGCTTTTTCTAAATCGAGGAGGGAATCATGAGAATTCCCTATAATTGCGGTGTGAAATATATTTTAATAAAAACTTTAGACTTTATCATTTGGAGTTCTTTTTTGGGTGGTGGGAGGTGCGTGAGTGGTTACTCTATCACAGTATATTTGGTATGCATAATAATGCTGATTTTAAAATGATTTGGATGCGGAGTTCCTGTCACACGAAAGATAATTATATCGATTTACGAAAACGAAAATAATACTGACTTACCGAGAATGCACTTGGAAAGCGATGGCACATGTGTGGGCTACTTTATGCATGAAAAAGTCCCACCTTCGTGGCTTAAAAAACGATGGCAGTTGAGTCCGGAGCAATGAAGCCATGGTTTCGTTGGTTTGACTTCACTTCTTTTTTCCATCGTTGTTTGGTTTGCGTATATTTAATGGGATGCATGGATAAATCAACAATATTTTCCATCAACAGTGTTTTGCAGGTCGGAAAAATGGAGTTGTCTAATAAGGTGGAGGAATTGTACAGATGGTCAAAAGTGGTCGGGTAAAAAAAATTCAAAAAATCTTGTAAAGGCAGTGTTTGAATGGTGTTTTTGATGGTGGAAATGACTTCAGCCCCATCAAAAACGTTTAGGACAACTAAAATTTTGAAGTTTAACAACTATAACTTGGATTTACAAAAATCCTTGCCCGATTTTCTCGAGATATGACAGGAATTTCCATAACTTTCCGAGAAACTCCTCTGCATGGTTAGATTATGCATAAAGAATGATTTTGAGTGCCCCTGATCTACCAATTATAATTTAATTAATTTAAATATTTTTATCAATGTGAAATAAATATTTTGATATAATAATTATATTATATATTATTATTTAAATTAAAAAATATTACTAATAACATTAAAACATTTATAAAAAAATTTGACCTAACTTCAGAATCAGATCGACTTGCCGACTTGCATAGGCTGTGTCATAAAAAAATGAGAATGTACCCTCTCACTTTGGGTGACTTAATTCCAAGTATTGTGATCGAGAAAATCATTATTCAATATTCAAATATTTAAATATTTAATTACCAAGTAAACAATAAACAATTATCGTCGAGAGAATCATGATTAAATAGTTAATTACACCTTAAGGCGTTACATTGGAATAATCGACCCATTGATTTGACGGATGCCCTCGTAGGGCGGTTGGATTTTGTAAACGACCATCCAACCTGGCTGGGCCGTCCCATGTTAATTATTCTAGCATGACATACCGATGAATTAATTCTCTCGAGTAATTTTTTCCGTTTAGTAAGTTCCGGAAATTTATTTTAATTGTTTTATTGAATTAAAAAAAAATTCGTTAATTTGATTAAATAATTTTTCTCGAATCTAATAAAATAAAATTTAAATACATTTATTTATGATATCGACATATCTGTCCGCTACGTTGTTATTCTATTGAATGAGAAACATAACCAAGTTAGTGTAACTCCACATTAAGCCTTTAAATTGACTTTTTGCATGTCAGATATATGAATCTTTTGATTTCGTGCGTAGTATGGGTATTTCTGTGATAGCTTGATAGGTGACATTATAGTCGGGTAAACAATATTCAAATAGAATAGTTTAATTAATATAGGAAATGATTTTTTTTATTAATTATATATATTTAATTTTGTTTAAATTAAATATATATATTTTTTAATTATAAGTTTAAATGGGTTTAATTTGTAAAAATAAAATGTTTTAAGGGTTTTTAGAGTATTAGTGAATGTGTTTAGAAATAATAGATACATTAGGTACTAATGTCTTAATGCTTATGCTGATAAATGCTTTAATGTTAAAAATGAACCTAAAGATCGGAACAATAGGGTGCATCTTCTATTTATCAAAGGACCAGGACTAAAATTTGCAAATATCTTACGAAACATAAGGTTCCCTCGACTTTTAGGCCCTTAACACCATCCATAGCTCCTTAAGGTCAGTGAAAGACGTTGTGGACCCTAAGAACATGAAAGGTGTTTATGTTATCCGATGTGCATGTGGGACTCCCTACATCAATGAGATAGGTCACTCTATAAACCATAGGATGGGAGGACCCTCTCCTCATCATTAGGAGAACATGCCGAGATGACAAAATACCACCTATGCATTGAAGAGGCCCAATTTATTGCTAGGATTGAACATTTCCATCATCGGAAGTTTAGGGAAGCCTAGTGAAAGGAGGCTTAGTACTCTGAATAGAGATGATGGATGGAAAATTAACACTTGCTGGATCCCTGCCATCTTTTTTAGGTTTTTTTTTTTTTTGTTATTTTTCCTTTTTCCATTATTTCCTCCCTTTATGAATTTTTATTTTTGTCTCTTTTTTAGGCCTATGTTTCTTTTTATGTTTATTCCGATTATTGATTATTTATTAATTTTCATTATGTAATGCTTTAATTTATTTTTGATAGTATTAATATTATTTTATTTCTATATTCAAGTTTAACAACAATCTTTTAATTTGTGATTGATGGATTCTCATTTTTGGGCTTGTTCTTTTCAATATTCTATTTCTTGATGTTTGATATTATATAAACTAAAATAATAGGATCGCAAAGTTGTTATATTTAATGATTTAATATACATAATTATAATTTTGACCTTGATATTTGATTTATTTATCATTTATTTTATATTTTTATTTAATATCTAGATATATATTTTTTATTTCTTGAATAAATTTCACCCAATTATTATTTTATAATTATATTTGAATATTTAGATATATTCTTTTGCAATAGTATTTTTGTTTGATTTAAATTAATCGTTTTGATTCAAAAGCATCACAAAATTTCTTCAATGTGATTTTTATAAAAAAAAAATTGTTTTAAAATCCACATTTATACATTCAAAAATATGTATTAAACCATAAAAAACCATTCTCCTTAAAAACTATTATCAAATTCTGGTCAAGAAAATCTATTAATTAAACTAAACTGATTTAAACTACTCCTTTTAGAATTTCCCTTTGTTTATATTATTTTTAGAATTAGATAAACAATATTCAATTTTATGTTTATTTTGTTTTGTTTCAAGTTTAATTTACGCACCCAAAAAACCAAAACATAATTTAAAAGGTTGGTTTAAAAAAAACATCATGAGACTTATAAAAAAAGAGCTCTTCCCTGGCCGTATTGGTTTGCGAGTTTCGTTAATTAAACCTACTGAATATGGACTGCGTTCAAAATTATTTAATTTAATCTTGCAATGTGTACCTGTAATAATGATTAAAACAAACCTATGAAAAATTGAGTAATCCTAGATCCATATCATTTTCCCTCTCCGTATTGGTTTCCGAGTTTCGTTGGAAAAGCCCACTTAATAGGGACTACGTTCAAAATTATTTAACACTATCTTGAAATTTGTACCTTTAATAATGATTAAAACAAACCTATGAAAATTTGAGTACTCCTAAATCCATATCATTTCCCCTGGCCGTATTGGATTGCGAGTCTCGTTGGAAAGACCCACTCAATAAGGACTCCGTTCAAATTTATTTAACTTTATCTTGAAATGTGTACCTGTAATAATGATTAAAGAAAACCTTTGAAAACTCGATATCAAATAGACAATATAATTTTTTTAAAACCATAACATTTATATGATATTTTTAAAACAAATTTAAATAATAATAAAATTTATATTATGATCAATGATAAAATAACATTTCAAAGCCACCAAAAAACATGAAGTCAGTTTAATTATTAAAAAAAATTGAGAAATCAAAGATTATTAAAAAGCCAGTTTACATATAATCATAAGTCATTAGAAAAAGCCATTTTACATAAATCATAACTCATTAGAAAGCCATTTTACACATGACCATAACTCTCAACATACATGCCATAATATTTTCAAACTAATTTTTTTTTTCTTCTTTAATTTATAACATCTTGCATGATAAAGTAGCATTTCAAAGTTTTATACATCACCATGATTATATTTATAAGTTCATAAGGCATTTCCCTAAAGTGATATATTTCCGTTTTGTTGAGATTTATCATTATCTATGGTATTCACATTTATTAAACGAACACTTAGCTGTTCCTACTCATTCACTTCAATGTCCCAGCCTTAAACTCTCAGTTCGAGACTAGAGATCAATCACATGGGTGGTTTTATCCCTCTTTGATTCTTAGATTTTTTCCTTTTTTGAGTTTGTTTAGGGTCGTTTGGTCCTTTTTGATAATCATAGATTTCATTTGAGCCATTCATACTCGAACGACTGTCTACATTTTTTATTCCACCCATTTATGAGGTAATGGAGTATTTCTTGCTAGGAAAGTAAGCATAGGGATATAATTGGCCCATTTGGCTTCAAGAGTGTTTGTTAAAAGCAAGTCTGGTTTTTTTTTTTTAATGTTTTTTTTCAACGAAACAGGTAAAGGGTGGCTATGTTTTCCATGTAACGACCTGTAGTTCTGGGCGCGCAAGTGGACAATGCGTGCACGCGGATAGGTTGAACGAACAACGTTCGGTTGCGCTGAACGAGTGCGGTTGGATGATATGCGAGCTCTCTCTTGAGTGTGCGGTATATTATGCACATGATAGAAGGCTGGGCAAGCTTGTATATACGCATAGGAGCATGCGTTAACATGTATGGAGGCCGACCTACATTGGTGGAGGAGCCGACATGATAATTGATGGCGTGTGGAGCTTGGAGGACGAGTCGGGCGGGTGAGCCAACTCGCCCTGCCATGGGTATATATTGGTGAATTTGTTGAGTTATTTGGAGCATCATCCATCGCTCAACAATCTTCGCTCTAAGGAGTTAAGGCGTAGTTTCAGTGTGCACGTCTAAGGAGGAAGGCGCAGGTTATATATGTGCCCATTCTTGGGTGGTTGGGTGAAGGCGTGCACGGGTGTGTGGCGCCCGTAGGATGGTTGAGGCGTGCACAGGTGTGGCGCCCGGTTTGTACGAAGGTGCCCGACAGTGAAACGGAGGAGCGCCTAGTTTGTGCAACAACTTGGCACGGGTGTCTTGGCGACTCGGGTGAGTGCCCACCTATCGTGCAAGTGTGCACAGTGACTTGGTGGAGTGTTGAGATTGTGGACGAAGGTGTGTCTTGGGTGGAGGCGCCCATGTGTGGCAACTTGGAGGCGTGTTCGAGTTGGGAAAACAACACGATCGTGCGACAAGGTGAATGAAGCATTGGTGAGTCGGGCAGCGACTGTGCAGAGGTGTCGACGAGCTAGGCAACTAAGTTTTGCCTTGGATTGTAAATTTGGCTAAGTATGAAACTTGGGGTTTCCAAGTATACTTGTAAAGCTTTGTAAACTATTGTATAATATATTGTTGGGCAGACTCATTGTTCAGGGAGTTGCCCCTCCCTTTATATTGTGCAATTGTGTTCATCAT
>APFE030413960.1:90716-114978 GCA_000404065.3 Pinus taeda | reverse complement strand
TAAGGTAAGGTTAAAGAACATAAAATCAAAAAATATAAGAGAAGCCATCTAATAGATCTAGGGATGATAATATTAAGATATTATTGATAAGGTATTATTAATAAAAATATTAGAATGAGAGTCAAAAATAAAAAACAACATGGTCAAGAACATGACCAAAAATTAACCAAGAACCCTCTAAAGAAAATTTCTAGGGCTATGCCTCTTTCCATTAAGTCCAGTAACTCTGTTACTTCCCTTAGCCATAAACTCATTGAGAGTAGTCCCATTACTCCTAGGATCTATGGGTTGCCAAAGATTCACAAAGAAGGGGCTCTCCTGAGGCTTATTGTCAACACCATTGGCAGTCTGACCTACCTTCTTGCTAAGTTCCTTTCCCTTAAACTTAAGCCCTTTTTTGGCCATACAGAGTCCTTCGTAACAGACTCTGGTTCCTTCATTAAAGAGCTTAAGGACATAAAGCTTGACCTTGAGGAAATTCTAGTCAGCTTTGATGTGGTCTATCTTTACACTTGTATCCCTATAAAGGAGGCCTTGGAAGTGATCTATTGCCTAACATATCCTGATACCGCTCGACTGGTTGAGATCTGTCTTACTTCTACTTTTTTCTGTTTCGAGGGTGAGTTCTTTGAATAGACCTGTGGTGTTGCCATGGGCTCACCCCTATCCCCTATTGTTGCTAATCTTTTTATGGAAGATTTCAAAGCCAAAGCTTTAGCCTCGGCCTGTCTCCTACCCAAGCTATGGAAAAGGTATGTAGATGACACTAATGTCATCTGGTCCCATGGCCAAGAGGAGTTGGATCTCTTCTTCAATCACCTTAACTGTCAATCCTCTGCCATTAAGTTCACCATGGAAAAAGAAGTTAATGGTTGGCTCCCCTTCCTTGATATTCTTATCTCTAAGAATATTGATGGTTCCCTCTCCCACTCAGTGTTTCGAAAGAAAACGCATACTGAGCAATATCTTCATGCCAATTCCCATCATTTCCCCGCACAAAAATTGGGTGTTCTTAACACCCTCACTACTCATGCCCTTGGGATTTCTGATAATAAGAGCTTTGATCAAGAGAAATCCCATCTCCTTAATGCCTTTATGGAGAATGGCTATAGTAGGCGCCTTGGTCAAAAGGATTTCCTTAAAGCCTCCAAGAATTTTGTTATTAAAAAAGAACCTAAAGAGCATCTCCTAGGTGACCATCTTCCCTATGTCCAGGGAACCATGAAGAAGATTGCTCGGATTCTTAAGAAGTATAATATTCCCTCAACCTTTAGGCCCCTCAACGCCATTTGTAAATCCCTCCTATCGGTGAAGGATCCTGCTGACCCTAAGGACATGAAGGGTGTCTACATGATTCCTTGTTCTTGTGGGACCCCTTATATTGGGGAAACAGGACACTCCATCCATCAAAGGATCAATGAACATGCAACTGACCTAAGGCACGGGAGAACCAAGTCTTTAGCATTAGCAGAGCATGTAGAAAAGACCAAGCATCAGGTTTGTATTGAGGGGGCCAAGGTCATTGCCAAGGTTGCACAGTTCCATCACCGTAAATTCAGGGAAGCCATTGAAATTGAAAGGATGCCAAACAATCTCAATAGAGATGATGACTGGAATATCAGTAGTTGTTGGATCCCTGCCCTTTCTTCCTTGTCTTTCCTTCCCCTCCCTCCCCCTCCTCACTTGTTTGACCTTTTCTAGCTTTCTAGGTTTCCTCGTATTTTTCCCTTTTTATCTCGTATCCTTCTCCATCTTTGACCATCTTGTTTTTTATTTTTGACTCTCGTTCTAATATTTTTATTAATAATACCTTATCAATAATATCTTAATATTATCATCCCTAGATCTATTAGATGGCTTCTCTTATATTTTTTGATTTTATGTTCTTTAACCTTACCTTAATCCAAAATTATTATTATTTTTTTATTATTTACTTTTTAACTAACAATTAAAAATATTTTATTTATATCTAATTTAATAATTTTTTATTATTTCCAAATCAATAAATAAATAAATAATAAATAAAAATTCCCTTTTACTTGACCTAGATTTGACTATATGTTTCTCTATTGGATTTGAATGTTTTAATATATTAAAAATAATTAAGTAAATTTAATAACCAAATAATTTTTTAATAAAATGTTTGGTACCCCTTTAGTTAACCTTGACTGACTTTATCTTATCCCGATTGAACTTAATAATTAAATTAATCAAGCAAATTAATTAATTAGCAATAAAGATTATAAATGAAAATAGTATTAAAATTTAAATATATAATATATTATAATATATTAAATTATGGATTTTAAAAATAAAAATGAAATAGTACAAGATTCATTATTTAATATATTATATAAATTATTGAATTATTTATTAGGAAGATAATGAGTTACTTTGACTATATATTATATTACTATTGACCCATAATTAACATTAGAATATTATTATATAATTTAGTCATTTTTTTATATAGCCGTTTATGGTCACACCTAGCTGTTTGGAAGATCTTCTCTCCCTATTTAACTCATAGCTATGATCTGACTCCTCAACTTATCCTCACGATGAACCACTCTAGTTGGTTCGAAACGCGTCGACAAAAGTTTTTCTACATGTGATTCATGCTGAAACTCTTCTTAAAAATATTATGGATCACAGAAGCCTCAATTCAATAGTAGGATTTTGTTGGGATACTCCTTACAAGTATAGTAAGTGGCAATATATCCAACTAGAATAATAATCGTGATTTCATTCCATGTATGGTAGACTAAGTCCACTATATTCGTTATTATTAAAAAGGTCCTAACATGGTAGTTAGTATTCAAAAAATATGAAGTGGTATCATTAAGGAAGGTCTAATAGATGTTTAGGAGGTTTTTATGATTATAGTTGTCTTGTTAGCAACAAGTAAGGGATGGATTCCTCCTTATGATTTGTGGAGTTTATTAAATTTGAATTTTATCTAATTGAGAGGTTTCCTAACCTTAGGAGGAAAATGAACATGTGTATATTCTTTCCCAAAAAATAATCATTGTATGGTGTTACCCTACCTTAATTGTTTTTATTATATTAGTAAAATGTGTATTGTTCCTCGTATCTCTTTTGTGATTCAATGTATTGGATTAAGGATCAGAATGAATGGTGTCATAGCTCTTTCCTAGTGCCAAAAGATGGTTTTTCCTCCTTCAGCTTTGTAGGTTTTTAAAGGGGAAAAGAGGGCTAGGAAATTCAAATTGTTTTGTTTCATATAACTTTCTAAGTAGAATTTGAAGAAGGTATCTGGAAATATAAGTCCTATAATAAAAGACACAATTACAGAAAAACAAAAACAAAACAAAAAAACCAAATCTGTATATGATATCAATGAGTTAAAATTAACTATTTCAGACGGTTTTATTGATAACCATGTAGATTATACATAAAATATATTTTGACAAGATGGTTAGACTGATGTAAAAAGAAACAACATTAGAAAGAGAATTTATGGGGATTTGTTTTTGTATATTATATGATATAGCTCCAACCAATATTGAGTTAGCTACAGTCCTTAAGAATAATTTTTTCCTTCTAACCATAACTCTCATACATAAAGTTGCGTATGTGATTTTACAAGGATATAGTAGCCCCCAACACTAAGAAATATTTTATGCTATATGTATATCACGTGGAAATGTAAATAATGTGGAAGAATATACTCCTAGAAGTTTTTTTAAAGAGGTTATGGATCATGGTGAGAATATAAAACAATGATTTCTTAAAATAGAAGATATTTCACACCTTCAAGTAGTTTGTATAACATGGTTTTTAATCGAGTAACGAGTATGAAGACTATAGGAAGCATATGGAGTAATCCAAACTTTGAAACTTTGGAGAGATGATGAACATGAGCATATATAAGATATATATGGGTGATGTGATTTAGAGAAGGATTTTCAATATGCGTGATGTGATTTAGAGAATTATTTTGAGTTAAGGTTTATGGAAAATTGTTTCTTATGGGAACAAAATTATTTTCACCTTATATATTTGATGAATCTACACCATGTTATTTAGAGAACTTGAGGGATATCATGGGCTAGTAATGACTTCAAATTTTGAGTTTGGATATAATCTAGTGGTAGTATTATTATTGATTGACCACAGATCAATATTTCAGCTAAAAAATGGAAGTGCTCTGAATTGAACTAAACTTGAATTAATGGATATATTTCATTGCCAGGATTATAATGTCACAAATGGTTTAAAAAACTGACATCATATGCAAAAGTTAGATCTTCTAAAAGTTTGGTAAAAAAAAAAAGACAAAGTCAAAGTCAAAGTTTGACTATGGTTGACCAGTCAGCATGTAGAGAATATTCTCAAGTTTCAGCCAGTGACACTGTGACAAGTGTCACCTATGGATTTGCAAGTTTGTCTCAGGGAATGTGAAATTTCAATACATATGTTAAATTAACATACAAATCATGGTGGTAATGAAATTTATATGGAAACATGCAACATTTTACATAGGGTTAGGCAAAATGTATATGGAATGGGGGAGGTGGGTTTGAACCCATGACCTCCCCTACCAAAACTCAATTGCATACTAATGTACCAAACAACAGAACTTGAAATTTTTTTCCACATTTGCTTATTTAACCGTGTATGCAGGTCGCCAACCTAACTGCACCCATAAAACATGCTTAGTGTGCTAAAACAAGCTTAATCCACAATTAATGTAACTAATTTCACAATTAAGAAGTGGGGGTTAGTTTTTCGGACCTCCCAATTGGGCGGGGAACTCCAAAAAAGGTGGAGGTAACTAGAGTTATTCCAGAATTAGAGGAGCTTTTGTAGAAAAAATTGATTTTGCCATAACTGAGGCAATTCTCAGTCAAATTTTGAAAACTTAATAGTCATCTTTGGGTAATTGGAATGCTATGAATTCATTGGAGCAAGTTTCAAAGGTAGAAGAGGTCATGTACAGATGTTTTTGGTCACTTGAATATTTTTGAAGCCTAGAGCCACTAGTTGTCGGAGGCCATTCCCAGAGCAACTGGTAACCAAATTGAGTAAATAAATAGTCATTTATGATAGATTTGAATGTTTTAAACTCATTAGAATAGGTTCCAAGAGCATTATATGTAGGTAACAAAAATTTGAGCACTATTGAAGCTAATAAAAAGGCCCACACTATGAAGCTAGACCAAGGAGATGTAGCCCAAGAGGGGTGAACTCCTTCAACAAAAAATTGTGTATTAAGCTCTATTATTTGTGCTTGCTGTGTTTTTATATGCTACTATTCAGCCATTTAAATTCATGCTTTTAACTTCATGCAAAACACTAAATTTCACCAAGTTTGATGAATTGACAATCACATGCTCATGGATAAACTATTTATGGATAAGAAAACCAAAGCAAAGAAAAGTTTACATCTGGAAATGATACTAGCACAACATTAACTAGAAATCAAATTTAGTTCATTGATGGTCTCAAACATTACAATAATAATTTTGCACTCCTTAAGGTCTTAGCATTAAATGTCAACCCAACGTTTGTTATAAACTTAAGAGGTATGTTACACTATGTATGCAAGCCATGCTTCTTCTCACTCTTTAATGTAATTATTGACCTTTCTAATGGAATAAAATGTATCTTTGATAAGGTGAAAAGGGGGAATCAACTAGATAACAACCCCCAACTTAAAATAATTACAACAAAAGAACTATCTATCAAATTGTGGGAAAGAGATTTGCAGAAAAGTAAATGTTGCACTAACTTGTAAGAAAATATATAACCCTAGTTATGGAGAAAGAAAAGTTGCAATAAAGGAAATCATATTCTACCCTTGCAAAAATATAAACTTCATCCTACTTTTGTAAAACACGAACCAATAATACAGTAAACAAAAAACAATCCTACAAAGATAATAGTTTATCTCCTCAACTCCCGTATCCGTTAAATCACATCAAAAGGTTCCAATTTATGTATTTATAGATGAAATAAGAATTAAGCATGAAGAAAAGTGATAAAAATAAGCTCTTGGAAATATCATACTGGAAATAATGTAATCCTACAAGAAAGTTTTACGGTCCTATAAGAAAATTCCAAATTTGAGATTAATAAATAAAATTGGACAATGAAATCCTAAAACTTATAAAGAAACATATTCCTAGTGAGTATATTTCATAAGAAAATCTAAACAAATAATAAATACTAAGTTAATAATTCTCTAGAGGGACATGAAAAACACAACACTCACTAAACTACTTGCAACATAAATTGAAATATATAAATAACATGGAATACAAGCATGAAAATCAGAAAGAGGAAGGTACATGGCGTTTTCTAAAGCTCTTTTTAGTGGGATCTCGCCAAGGTGTTCAAAGACCTAAGAAAATTCCAATGCTAGCTATTGAGCAAGAAAGGTTTCCCCTTCTATTAACTTAAATCAACAATACAAAAATTTGAATAGAAAGTTGTAGAGCTACAATGTAATCAAGATAATTTTTGTATTTCCTCATACTTTGAGGACTATCCTTGATTCCTCTCTTATAAAAAATTACTAGGAACAACCTTCGTGAAGGGATAACTGATTTCCCTTAGAAAAACATGAACTCATGGTGATTTTCCCTCAGTTGTCTATAATGCAACTTTTGATGGTGTTGGATGTTGCCAACATATAGGTGGTCTCCCTGATATGAAGTTGCAATTAGACTTCACACCATTTGTTATAGGAGCCTCATCTAGAAATGTGGCTCAACTGCCATTTTGTTAAAGATTTTTCGTAGTTGAAATAATTAGAATATGAGAGAAATGAGCATGTACTTTTGAATGAGAGAGTGAGTATGCCTTGTGGAATGTTCAATTGTGATATGTAACAAGGTTCCTTCACCAGAAGGGAGTAAAATTGGGTCTTTAGAAGTATTATTCTAATAAAGACACACACACATATATATGAAAGAATCATTAACTATCTAGAGAAATAGTTCACATGGACATAATGATAATTAAAACAATTATAACAAACATTCAACATGATGAGCACAAATGCCAATGAAATAGTTAAATTTCTTGAGTACATGGAACACAAAACACATATCGCATATATATAAATAATGTTCTTAATATATTCATGATATATGCATGAAAGTTTGTTGGCTCAATAAGCTTTAAATATTAAGCAGAGTTCCAAGATACATGATACAATGAGACACCACTGGCTGCAATAGGGGGAGCATTAAGCCACTACTTGCTCTCCAAAAGAAAAAGCTTTCTCTCTACTTCCTGGTCGGAGAAGCTAACGTGAAGAGTCCTTTTCTTGAGTAATGAAGCTTATTTTATAACAAGAGGAATGACCTTTCATGTTCCTCATAACTATTGGACTACCCTTATGACTCTTGGACTTCTAATGTGACCTTTTGACTTCTAGATGAATTTTGGACTTCTCCTAATGACTCTTTTGTCCATATATGTCTCTTGGACTTCCACATATTTACATTTACAATATTTTACAAAATTACATCATCATTTCCACATCATCATTTCACGACAACATGATAAGTCATAGGCATTTATGACTTAGACTCATAATGACATGTAACATGGATTTCTTTGAGAGGTGATGACATTGCCATTATGTCTTCAATATTTCTAACATATCTTCCATTTTTGTTTCCTTCTACCCTCAGATGGGTCTTGAGATATAACAAAGTCTTCATGAGTCACTTTGATCATCTGGATCCATGATTCCTTCAACTATCGTAGCATGGTTCCTTTGTGCCTTTTGTCTTCAAGACGCTTCCATGGGCAACCTTTACTGATAAATATCCTCACTAAGAAATATACATCAAAACACTAGTTAAAAAAACACTCTCCAAGTGCAAGAAACAAAGTATGCACAATTGCGACCAATAAGTGTTTTTTGTGACTAGGAAGTGTATGGTGACTCCAAAGTGTGCAACTCTTAGGAAGGAACAATGCCACTTGAAACATGTCTGAAAAAATGAAAGGACACTTGATGAAAAAAATCAACACTTCACACGACATAAGGTAGGCTCCGAAATTTGAATATAGCAAAATTTTGTAGGGTGTTTTAGTAGCGAAAACACTTGGAAACACACTGGGTGAACTTTAGCTTCATTGTTTGGGGTAGCTTTTGCTATGTAGTTAGCCCTTTATGAAGTATTGATTCATGAAGCAGATTACTTAGGATTTCCTACTTAACTTGGTTATAGGTGTAGTACCCCCATTTCCTTTCTTGGTTTAACACACCAACAAATATATCCATTTTGTAATTGTTTCGATCTAGGATAAGGGAAACATCCAATTATGAGTTAAACATAATAAGAGTCCAATTTTTCATATATAGTGTTGCTCTACTACCAGTGAGCCTGTTTAGTACCTTGATGTAGTCACTAATGGAACACAAGTATTTCTTCCCTACTAGTGATCTTGGTTAGTATCCCAACGAAGTTACTTTCTTTACCTCCTTGTGTAGGAAGCCTTTATCTTCTTTCACCCTTTATTTATTTTATTTGTAGAGTTGTGCTTAGGAACGTATTGTTTCACAGGGGTGGGAGAGGTATCCTAACTTATTGAGGGAAAAATAAGTTGTTCCTTTAGAGAATGTTATATATACCTCTGATATTATTTTTCTCGCTATTTTCCCTTTCCCTTCTCTACTTGATTCGAGTAACATGTTTAACACCAAGTAAATTGAATACCAAGCTAAGGAATCATGATTCTAGAATAGATACAAATATTTGGTTGCTCTCAGTTTTTTCCTCTTGAATGTATCATATTTTCTATTTAGACATTACTTGACTTAAGCAATTTTCCCAAACAAGGAAAGAGAACTGACAGATAGCCAAACACTGTTGTTTTCACGATCCCTTTTCATTTCACCACATAGTATTTTCAGGCCATACATACACTCTCAAAAAAGGTATTGTTTATGTACAGTGATCAAGACAAAGGCAAAACAAATAATACTTGATAAGAACAAAAAAAACAAAAGTACGAAAGAAAACTATGTATAGGAAGGAATTTAGCCCAGGGCTGTTACTAAAAGTAATACTTAAGATCTCGGCCATTGACGGGAAGAGGGTTAGTCCTCCCATATGAGGATTTCAACCTATCAGAATGGTGTCCAAGATTTTTAATGATGGTGTATGGCTCAATACACAAAGCTTGAAATTTGGCATGATTGCCTTTCTCTTCGTGGGCTTTGTCCCATTTCAATACTAGGTCACCCACACTGAAATCTTTATTCCATGTGGACTTCTTATCAAACCAATGCTTGATTCGGTTTTGGTGTATGGAAAATTTATCTTTTTCTTTGAGCATTTCTTCCTCAAGATTAAGAAGTGTATATATTCGACTTTGAACATAGAGAGATGGTTTGCCTTGAGATTCCTTAGAAATCTGCATCATTAGAAGTTATATGTTCGGTGGAAGGATAACCTATTTTCTATATACAACGAAATAGGGATAGGTTTTCAAAGAGGGTTTGGGTGACATGGTCAACCCATAATGCATTCAAAAAATGCCAGTTATTTTGCTTAGAGAAGATGGCTTTCTTGATAATATAGATTAAGTTCTTTTTGGTAGACTTAGCCAAACCATTTCCTTGTGGGTAGTAGTTTGATGCATGCTTTAAATTTTTTTTTTTTTTTTCTATTGTAAAATCATAAATATTTAATGAGAAAAAATAAGTTTCATTATCAAAGAAAAATGATGTAGGAACATCGAACCTAGCTATCATGTTCTATTTGATAAATTGGATGACTTCCTGATTATTAACATATCTTAATAGAACTTCTTCGGTCCACTGAGTGCAATAATTAGTTGCGGTCAAAATGTATTGGTGTTTCTTTGGTGAATGAGGAAATATTTCACTTATAACAGCCAATCCCCATTGTTGAAATGGGTCCTCAATAAGTATGAGTAGCAATGGGGAAGCTAACTTTTGATCATGACTGACACATCTTTGTCACACTAGGCACTTTGGAGCATAGGCATGAGCATCGTTAACCAATGTAGACCAATAATAACCAGTCCTCATCACTTCATGAGCAGTAGTATTATGCATGAAGTGTCCACCTCCTAGTCCATCATGAAGTTATCTTAACAACCTTTCTTAATCAAGAGGCTCTAAGCATCTAAGCATGACACCGTTCTGGGTCTTTTGGAAAATCCCACCATTCACAAGTTGGTAAGATAATGTTTTTCGAAGTATTTCCCTCTTTTTTTTAATCAATAAATGTGAAGGCAAGGTGTCATGCTGTAACTATTGCCATATATCTAAATACCAAATATGTGGTTGTACATGTAGGGGGAACTCGCTCAAAATTATACATTTCAATTTCTAATTCCCACCTAGAAGGATCTTCTTCTTGTGAATCCATAGCTTCAACTGCAAGCTGATAGATACCATGACCTTTGATAATATGAAATAGCTTGAATTCAAGATCATATTCATGTAAGCACATCATCCAGTTCGCTCTCCTCTCAACCAACTCTTGTTGTACAAGGAGTGTTATAACAACTTGATGAGGCACATAGATATCGCATGAGATTTCAGTAAGTGTGGCCTAAAATGTTTAACCGCCCTAAAAATCATGTAAACTTTCTTATCATTGGAGGGATAATTCATTTCTGATCCCTGTTAGCCAACACTCATGAAAGATATAGGCCATTCATTTCCTTGATTTCCTATCTATGTTAATACAAATGTAATAGACGATTCATAAGTGAAAGTATACACCAAGAAATATTTTCCAAAATTTGGATTGTATAAGGTTGGAGCATTAGCTATGGCTTGATTGACTCAAGAAAGGGAAATGTTTTTCCCTCTTATCCCATTTGTATGCAACATAATTCTTTATAATCTTTTGTAACAATTTTACAATCTGTGTGTAGTTGAAGATGAACATGCATAGGAAAGAGATGTTTCCCAAGAAAGATTAAATTACTTTGTTGTTCACGAGAAATGGGATTTAAGCAATATATTTAACCCTTTCCGAGACTACATTAATTCCACTCTTAACAATGATACGTCCTAAGATATTACCTTCATACAA
Source organism: Pinus taeda (assembly GCA_000404065.3). Classification (NCBI taxonomy): domain Eukaryota; kingdom Viridiplantae; phylum Streptophyta; class Pinopsida; order Pinales; family Pinaceae; genus Pinus; species Pinus taeda. The sequence continues at coordinate 103,918 of APFE030413960.1, read as the reverse complement.
GCCAATGATGCTCTTTTTCATATTCAAAGAAATTCCATATTTGTGATATTGCTTGAAAATATGCTTTAGATGATGAATATGATATGATATATTCTTATAAAACATTATAACATCATCTAAATAAACAAGTATAGTTTTTCCAATCAATACATGTAATTCAACTTCCATGGCCAATTTAAATGTAGCGCCAATGTTTATAAGACCAAATGGCATGCACATGAAAGCAAAATTTCCCCACTTCGTCCTTAAAGTGGTGCTTAATCTATCTTGTTCTACTACTAACATATCTAGAAAACTCATCCACCAACAAGAAAATTTTCAACCTAGATACTATCTACAGTATTTGCTCCATTAATGGCATGGCATAATTGTATTTGTTTGAAGCTCAGTTGAGCTTGCGAAAATTGACACATATCAATATTTCAATGGAATCTTTTCTAAGAGGAACTAGGTTGAAAACCCTTGTAAACTGTCAAACTTTAAAAATGATTTGAGAATCCAATAATTTCCTTAATTATTTTTGAAGGTTGGTGAATTAGTGATGACATATCTAAAAAACTAAATGTTTCCTACAAATACAAACAATAAATTAAAACCTAAGAAAATTGGTCCATGTAATATTTTAAGAAAATTTTCTTCTAATGGTTATGAGGTAGAACTCCAAAGAGATATTAAGATTTCTACAATTTTCAATGTTGCTTATATATATCCCTTTAATGTAGAAATAAATTGAAATTTTCAGCTGCTAATGAAACTAAACTGAAATAAATAGACACAAATGTCTTCTACTAAATGCCGCGGAAGGAAATCTGACAATAAAAGCGCATGCAATCATTCAATCACAACAAACATAGTTTTTACTCAGGAACCAAACTGGGAAAAACCCCTCCTCTTTTCGTATTATATCAGATGAAAATAATTATCAATTACAGTGACTACTTCAGCGCTTGAAGCTCAAACTGCACTTCATTTACAATCTCCTCTTGAGTTTTCTCTAGCTAATACTTAGGCAAAATAGGCCTCCTACTTCTTCCTATTTCCTTGTGAAATTCCTACTCCTATAGAATTGGGAAGCTCATATTTCCTTGCGCAATTCCCAAGAGAAATAATTCTACCTCAATGCAAACTCTACACACTTACTAGTATACAATAATAATTGCAATGTACCCTTTCTTTCGAACTTCATTAGGCGATTCAAATTTCATGCATGACTAGGGGTAGTAAATTGACTAGTTAACTGAGAGGTAGTTGAATATACAACAATTAAACTACTCAACTGAACTCATACTGACTCTATTGTAAACTAGAGCTCAAATAATTAGCTTTCACTAAGGATAACACCTCTAGATAGCTAAATCTTAGCCACCAACTTGCACACAACTCTAATTCTAGCCCACAAACTCAAATCGACAGAAACACCCCAAGGTTGAAAGTTCATGTATTAAAATTTAATAAAGGAAAAATAAGACCAAGGTCATGGGACACTTATTCCAAGCTTAATGTTGGGAAAAATATCTTACTGGGCATCACTTGTGTTTATGGCTAAGGGGAAATCGGCAAAGGATTTGAAAAGGAGGAATTTATTGGCATATTTTTATGAAAATAAGGGAAACTAGGAGAGAATGAAGGTGAAAGGTCCCAAGTTGTTTGTGAGGAGGAAATTGAAGTAAAATAATGGAAAAATGAAGAAATTAGGGGCAACAATAATAAAAATACATCAGAGCATGTGTTTGTAGCCTTTTGTCAGTTTAGTTTTGGAGTTAGTTTGAGAGGAGGAGAAGATCACCAAGAGGATAATGAAAGCAAGAAAGAAAAGGAAGGACAAGGAAAGCAAAGGAAAGCAATGGTCAAGCAAGGAAAGGTTAGATCAGGCAGCTTCAGTAGGAATACCTGTAGGTAACATATTGCATGTATGGTTTCCTAGTTGGTTTTGGCATGCATGACATATTCATGAGTGTATTTTGGTTTCTTGTTGTCGATGGCATGGATTTTCTCAGGCTCTGACAATGGTTTCAGGCTTTTTAGCCTTGCCTTTTCATTTCTAGATAGTCATGGTGTGATGGAATTATTTCTTGGTTGAGCTATGGTTTGCGAAAGGTTTTGGATCTAGGTGAGGTGGTCTCAAGAAAATAACAAGGGTTAGGGGTGGAGCTGTTTTTCTCTGGGAAGCCCTCAACAGGTGGGTGGAGATAGGAAAATTCCTGAAGGGATGGTGAAGGATTCTGGGGCATCCAACTTCAGTTTGGTTTTGTGATCTCAGGACCGGTTTAGCGGAGATCATAGGATCGTGACTGTGGAGGTGGTTTAACCTTTGGATTCCCTTTCTTTTTTATGGATGGTTTTATCTCATGAGATCCCACATCCATTCTTGGAATATGGTACATAGGTTATTGGCTAAAAGAAAGATTTGGTTCAACCAAATATATGGTCGGGTGGTACATGGAAGTCCCTAACTTGGTTGGATTTTTCATATGGCTAATAATAGCTAAGTTCCTCGTGTTTTGATGAGTAAATGTATTTGTTATTATGTGGCTTAAATGGATGTTATATCATTGTTATTTATTTGGTTATATGTTGGTTATAAGCATGACAAATTTAAGTATGGATCTTATCACATTTCACTCAACAAATGTATGGTTAATGAATGTATGACCTAACTAGTGTTATGACAACTATTGTGAGAAGGCATAAACTATTTTTGTTAAATATCAGTTAAGTTTTCAGATCCTTATGTTCAGATATGCATTGATGACCTATAGGTTGCATGTTCACCATGTGTTTGATGGAATTCCAGTCCTAGTTGGGAGAGGTCAGGTCAAGTCTCGATTCAAGTTTTGGTTTATGAGCTTTTTTTCTATGTCATTTATCATTTAAGGAAGTTCCACTGAGTTCTGGGTAGAGGCATATATTGGAAAATGGATAAACCAATGCTCCTTGTGTGTTTCATGACATGGACTAACCACCTCTTGTGGATCCTTATTTCCGGAGATGCGATCATTGACTAACGCCTGCGGGTATTGGTCTAATGACAATTGTGATTCCCAACAAGTGGTATTAGAGCGTAGGCCATGAGTTTAATACACACTTGGCTGAAATTGGGGGGGAGATTGTTGGACATTGGATAAAATAACACTCCCCGTGTGTTTCGCAATATGGATTAACCACCTCTCATGGATCCTTATCTCTGGCAATGTGATCATTGACTAACACCTGCTAGTTTTGGTCTAACCACAATCGTGATTGCCAACATCCTGATTCCTAGCCCTAAAAAATTGGCTCAAAATTTGGGGTCGCTCGAATAGAACTGACTAGAAAAGTCCACAACCACATGGGGGAAGGATTATCAGTATGAATAGAGGGTTGCAATAGCTTGCATTCCTTGTGAAGGGAGTGACTGAGGCTCTAGGTGAGTGAAAAAGAGAGTTATATTAGGGTTTGGACACCTTGACGGGTTGGGTTTCTCTTGGAGGTATCAAAACACCTTAGGGAAGTTAGTAAGGTCTTAAGTTGTCAACTACATTTCCTTAATGTCATATAGGAGCTTGAGTCTTATCATAGTGACCCTCAACTCATGTTTACCCTAGGAAAATTAGTGAAAGTGGGTAAATGTGTGAGGAGGCGGTTATGGGGTGGTAGTGGAGCAAGTTATGCTCTCTTTGGGTAAAATCTGATGCTTTCATGATTATGGTTTTCATGCATGGGGTCATGGTGTACGCTTTGTATGGTCATCCACAATTTTTTTTATATTTATATAATTATAATTATATATGTAACACAATAATGTGGATGGATCTTGCAGATGAGATAGGCCTCCCTTGAACATCAATGAGGTATGGTTTTGATTTTTGTGTCTATTTGGTTTATCTGACATGGCCTACTTGCAGGAAGAAGAAAATAAAATATGATAATAAGAATGGTAGACTATAGATCCTGTGAGTCTCCCTACATATCAATTGGATAGAAAGGAGGAGATAATTCTCTTGGTATAGCAGATACATTGAGGATTTTGAGGGCAGGGATCAAAAGTTGTAAAGAGGAGAACGACAAGTTGGTTGAGGCTCAAGAAATACTTGCAAGGTATTAAGAGAAAACTAATGGATCATATGGTAGTAGGTCTGAGTCCATATATGGGTTGGATAGAGGGGATATAGTTAGAGGTGGTAGATCACTAGATACACCTGACATAGGGATTGATATGTATGGGAACCATTCTACTTCCCCATCTGGGAGACATCACCATAGACATCACCATCATCATCCTTATAGGAGGGGTCAATACTTTCGTAAGGAGTTCAAGAAAGTCAAGCTCCTACATTTGATGGAGAGATGAATAAGTCAGAAGATGTGGATGCATGGTTGTTTGGGATGAAGAAATTCTTCAAATTTCATAGTATTGATAGAACATGAAGGCCAAGATAGCCACCTTTAGTCTCAAAGGGAAAGAAAATATATGGTGGGAAGATGTGAAAAATGTCAAGGGAATTCAGGAAGAAGAGTTTATTTGGGATTAGTTTGAGAGACTCTTCAAGAAGAAGTACCTGTTTGAGAGGTACTATGCGGACATAGCTAACGAATTTTATGAGTTGTAGATGGGTTCTATGATAGATGATGAATACATTAGCAGGTTCCTGGAGCTGTTGAAGTATGTTCCTTATCTCAAGGATGAGAAGGCTAAGATCCATAGATGCATCAGTGGGTTTCTAGAAACATATAGAGACCAGATTGAGTTTGATGAGCCTATATCATTGGAGGAAGCCACCAGGAAGCTAAATAATTTTTATGAGAAGTCAAAGCATAGAGTTGAGCCTAAGCGTGACTTGAAAGGGAATGAGAAAATTAAAGGGAAGTGGCTACTGAAGCGAGGAATACCTTTGGAAGTAGGTGAGAAAGAAAATGTGGCTCCTTACAAGAAGTTCAATGCAGTTGAGAAGGGACATGGGTCGCAACCCTGGAGAGAAGAAGGACAGAGGCAATGGTGGTGAACCATTCTAGTGTTGGATATATGGAAAAGATCATTAGAAGAAGGATTCTGCATTGTACCAGGGTGGTAGGCCTCAGGTATACAATGACTAGGAGCAAAAACAATTCGGGGTGTTGGTCATAACCTTCCTCCTATTTATTTAGTGGTGGAGAAAAAGAAGGCATATCACTAGGCATCCATTATTGAGAAGAGAGGTCAGCTCTATGGTCAAGTTGTTTCTATTTTTATTGATCCTAGGTCTAATTATAGCAATATCCATCTTGACGTAGTGGATAAGTGTGGCTTAAGAAAAGAAGTGCATGTAGAGTCTTGGTTGGTGCAGTTGGCTAGAGGTACTAAGAAGAGACTTCATCACTGGGTAATAGCTTTTTCATTTGAGCTAAATGGTATGCCTACAACAACACATCTGAATGTACTTCCACTAGGATCAGACACTATGATTTGGGCTTTGGATTGGTTGTACCTTCCCATGACCAAAGTAGATTGTTATGACAAGATTATTGAGTGCTTGGATGATAATGGGGAAAAGGGAATTCTGCAAGGAAAGAAGAAGCCTACGTCAATGAGGATGGTCATTGCTATGTAGGATAAGCATAATTGTAGGAAAGGATGTGTGATGTTTGTAGTCCGTATCTCTAGTGATAAGGGTAAATATGTTGAGGATGCAAAAATATTCAAGAGGTACCCTATATTACAATAGTTTCAGGATGTGTTTCCAGCAAGATATTCTAGAGTTTCCTCCCCATAGGGAAGTGTACTTTTGTATTGAATTTGTACCCGGGGAAGAACCACCATCAAAAGGAACCTTAGGATGAGCACACCAGAGTTAGTAGCGCTGACTCTGCAACTAAAGGAAATTATTGATAAGGGATACATTAGGCCAAGTGTATCACCTTGGGGTGCACCAGTATTGTTCGTGAAGAGGAAGGATTGTACTCTCTGTTTGTGCATTGATTTAAGGCAATTGAACAAGGTTACGATGAAGAACATGTACCCTATTCTGAGGGTCAATGACTTGTTTGATCAGTTGAAGGGAGCAACAATGTTCTCAAAGATTGATTTGAGATCATGATATCATCAGGTACACATCAAAGAAGAGGACATCTACAAGACTACTTCCAAGACCAACTATGGGTATTATGAGTTTGTTTTAGTTCCATTCAGTTTGAATAATATTCCAACTAATTTTATGTGCTTGATGAATAGTGTGTTGCACCGTTATCTGTACAAGTTTTTTATTAAATTCATTGATGACATCTCAATATATTCTGAGAATGAGGAATAACATGTTGAGCATTTAGCAGCAATGTTGAGATTTCTAAGAGATAATTAGTTGTATACCAGGCTTAGCAAGTGTATTTTATTTCATAGAAAGATTCATTACTTGGGACATGTTGTTTCTAAGGAAGGCATAGGAGTAGATCTAGAAAATATAAGAGTTATCATGGAATGGGAAACTCCTAGAAATGTGGATGAGGTATGGTAATTCATGGGGTTAATAAGTTATTATAGAAGGTTCACCATGAACGTCTCTTTGATTTCCTATCCCATCACATCTTTGTAGAGAAAAGGGAAGAAATTTGGATGTATAGAGGAATGTGCAGCCAGTTTTGAGTAGTTGAAGCATTTGCTGAAAAATGCTCTAGTTCTTAAGATTATAGATCTAGATAAAGAGTTTGTGGTGTGTACAGATTCCTGCAATAGAGGACATGGTGGGGTCTTGATGCTAGAGGGATAAGTGGTATGCTATAAGTCCAAGAAACTGAATGAGAATGAGAATAACTATGTGACTCATGATCTTGAGTTGGAAGCTATTATCCATGCATTGAAGGTGTGGAGAAACTATATTCATAGCAAGAGGTTCATATTGATGAGTGACCACAGTGGATTGAGGTACCTATTTGACCAAAGGAATCATAATTCTAGGCAAGCTAGATGGTTGGTTATGCTTAATGAGTTTGAATTTGAGATTAGATATATCAAGGGTAAGGAGAATAGGGTTCAATATGCTCTCAGCAAGAGGGTGTAGTTGAACCATGTTTCAGTATTGAGTTCATATTGGATAGATTTACAAGTTAGATCTTATAGAAAGGAAAACAAGACGACATGTATAGGGAGCTTAGGCACAAGTTACAGTGGTAAGGTATAGGTGATCAAGATGTGAACTATCATCTCATGACATATGGTTTTGTGAGATTCAGGGATAAGATTTATGTTTGAGATGAAAATGGGCTCAAGAAGCTTAGTTTTATGGAGTTTCATGTCAAGCCTTATTCAAGACACTCAGGATACTAGAAGACGTTGACAACAGTGATTAAGTTTTATCATTGGCCGAATTTGAAGAAGGACGTGATAGAATTTGTGGCTAGATGTTTGGACTATGAGTAGGTGAAAGCAAAGTATAACAATCCAGGTGGATTTCTTCCACCTATTCTGATTTCATAATTGAAATGGCAGGTCATTTCCATGGATTTCGTTATAGGTATTCTGAGGACATGAAGGAAACATGATTCTATCATGGTTGTGGTCGACAAGTTGAGTAAGATATCTCACTTCATTCCAGTGAAGACTACTTATTCAGCTAATGAGGTGGCATAGGTTTTCATCAGCGAGATCGTGGTATTGCATGGTGTTCCAAAGAGGATTGTGTCAGAAATGGATGCAAAGTTCACTTGCAAGTTTTGGAAAGAGTTGTTTGCAAGTTTGCAGAAGGAGATGGAGTACAACTTATCATCTACAGAAAAATGGACAGATAGAGATGGTCAACAATATTCTAGAAGATATGTTGAGGATGTATGTAATGCATCAATAGAGGAGATGGGAGGAGTACCTTCCATTTTTTGAGTTTTCTTACAACAACGATTATCAATATTCATTGAGGATGAGTCTGTTTAAGGCACTATATGGGAGGAGTTTAATACTCCCATCAGTAAAAGTGATCCAATGAATAGGGTATTGATAGTACCATACATATTGGTAGACATGGAACATGAAATGCAATTATAAAGAAGAATGTAAAGGTAGCATAGGATAGGAAGAAGATTTATGCAGACTAGCATAGGGAATTTAAGGAGTTTCTAGTTGAGAATAATGTGTATTTGTGCATCAAGCCCAAGAACAACTCCTTGATGATGGGATGATGTGCCATGTTGGCACCACAATATTGTGGGCCTTTCAAGATCCTTGAGAGAATTGGACTAGTGAACTACAAACTTAGACTGCCTCTGATAATGAAATTCCATGAGGTTTTCCATGTTTTATTGCTTAAAGGATATGTAAAGGATTTTCATCATGTTATTGATTGGTCTGTATTGAAGGTGGAACTAGAAGGAGAATTCTAGCCAAAACCTTAGTGCATATTGTAGTGGAAACAACTCATGCTCCAGAATAAAGTAATCGAGCATGTTAAAGTGCAGCAGAAGCAATTTGGGCCCGATGAAGCTACATGGCATATGGTTGATCGGATGGAGGCTATTTATCCTTCATTGCTTGCCGATTTAGGAAACACAGTTTTGGTATATGTATATGGATGTAAATATTGCCATAAGTTGTGTTATAAAGCTCCAATAAGCGATATAGTTGCCATGTTTGTCATGATGATTTTGATTTTGAGTAGGTTTTTCATTGTAACTGCTACAATGAGTTGGGTTATAAGTCTCCATGAGTAGTATATTTTTCTTTTCAATGATTTTGCTATTTGTAGGTTTCATAGAACACCGAGGATGGTGTTCCCCTTAGGGTGAGGGGTATGTAACAACCGTGGGTTAAAATTTCATGTAATAAAAGTTAATAAAGGAAAACTAAGACCAAGATCATCGGACGCTTATTCCAAGTTGAATGATGGGAAAAATACAATAGTGGGACCACCTTTTGTGTTTATGGCTAAGGGGAAATTGGAAAAGGAAATGGTAAAGGATTTGAAAAGACAAAGAGGCATTAATTAGCATATTTTTATTAAAATAAAGGAAATTAGGTGGAAAGGGAGGCGAAAGGTCACACGTTGCATGTGAGGAGGAAAGTTAAGGAAAATGATGGAAAAATGAAGAAGTTAGAGGCATCAATAAGAAAAAGACATCAGAGCATCAATTTGTAGCCTTTTGTTAGTTCATTTTTGGAGTTAGTCTGAGGGAGGAGAAGGGATCCAAGAGGAGAAGGAAAAAATAAAGTAAAGGAAGGACAAAGAAAGAAAAGGAAAGAAAGGATCAAGAAAGGAAAGGTTATATTAGGCAGCTTCAACATGAATCCTTGTAGGTAACATATCGCATGTATGGTTTCCTAGCTGGATTTGGCCTGCATGTGTGTATTTAGGTTTCTTGTTGTCACTGGCATGGATTTTGTTGGGTTTTGATAGTGGTTTTAGCCTTGCCTTGCCATATCCAGATAGTTATGGTGTGATGAGATTCTTTCTTGGTTGAGAAATGGATTTCCATAGGGTTTTGGATTTGGGTGAGGTGGTTTCAGGAAGATAGCAAGGGTTGGGGTGGAGATGATTTTCTTCAATAATCCATCAACAAGTGGGTGGATACAAGAAAATTCCTCAAGGGATGGTGAAGGAATTTTGAGGTATCCAAGCTTGGTTTGGTTTTGTGATCTCAGGACCAGTTTATGTGAGATCATGATATGGTGAGGGTGGAGGTGATTTAACCTCTGGATTCCCTTGGTTGTTTGTAGATGGTCTTATCCCACGAGATCCCACATTCATGCTTGGAATATGGCACGAGAATGATGAACTGAAATAAATATTTGGTTCAACCCAATCTATGGTCGGGTGGTAGTTGGAAGTCCCTGACTTGGTTGGATTTGGAATATGGTTAATAAGAGCTAAGTTCCTCTTATTTTGATGAGTAAATGTACTTGTTATTATGTGTCTTAAATGATTGTTCTATAACTTTTTATTTATCTGGTTATATGATCATTATAAGCATGGTTAATTGACAGATTTAAGTATCAATCTTATCACATTTCACTCAACGACTGTTTGGTTAATGTACGTATGGCCTAACTGGTGTTATGACAACTATTATGAGAAGGTGTAAAGCCTTCTTGTTAAATATCAAGTAAATTTTAAAATCCCTATGTTCAGATATGCATTCATGACCTATAGGTTGCATGTTCACCATGTTTTTGATGAAATTATAGTCTCGTTCGGGAGGGGTTAGGTCAAGTCTTCATTTATAATCTTTGTTTCTATGTCATTTATCATTATATAAGTTTCACTGCGTTTTAGGTAGATATCTAAGTCTGGCCCTCAAAAAGTGGCTCCAAATTTGGCATCATTGGCATAGAACTATCTGGAAAAGTGATGAGGCTCATGAATGGGTAAATTATATGTTCCTTAACACAACTGTCTAGCTTACTAAAATAAACTTTTCTCATAACTCTTTACATTTTTTGTTATATTTTTCTTAATGAGAAGGGTAAATATGAGTTGTCATGTCTAGTGGTCTAATGTGCATTGATTGCAGGCTTTGGAGAAAATTTTGGCTAATTAAAGTGAAGGATCTCGAAGGAGACAAACAAGAGGGATTTTAGGAGATGCTATCTCCCTCCTTAACTCCTCACTCACTTGAGTATTACTCCATTGAATCTCATCAGCTCGGATGTAGGTTTTAACCCTGTACAGAAATTACCTGCATACGAATTCTAAATCACAGGAAAAATAAAAATGCGAGAGCATAACACATAAAACACATATACACAGAGATTTCCCACTGGATCTCAAAACCGAGACTACCAGCTTGATTTTTCATTATGTTCCTTTCAATGTTAAAATACATATTTATACATGCTGAAGCATTCAATACCATGGACCGAAAAACCATCACGTCCAATACCATGGACCAAAAAACCATCGATCCAATACCATGGACCGAAAACCATCACGTCCAAAAAACATGTGCGAAAAATCATGCACAAAAACATACGTGGGTCCGCCCAACCTAACATAGGGTCCAAAACCAAAAATTTTCCGGGGCGCTACCCCAGACCCCATAAAGTGGGGTTACAGGTACCCCTCAAACCCCCTGTTAACTATGTGGAAAGAATATAACACAATCCAACAATCTGCCACTTGTTGTTTTCTTTCCAGAAGGGGCCACAGGAGAGCTTAGTCATTTTTCCAGCCCTGAAACACCCATTGTTTCTCTACACCAAGAGAAATTCTCAGAGCTAATAGATTTTGTCAGTGCATCTGCAGTATTCTTCAAAGTGTCCACCTTTACCAGAAACACCTTTCTGTCTTGTATCATATCCCTCACAAAATGATACTGAACATCAATGTGCTTTGTGTTTGAATGATAAGCAGGGTTCTTTGCCAAGAAAATTGCACTTTGGCTGTCACAGTCTATCCTTATAGCTCCCTGTACTAACCCCATACTTGAACACAATCTATGCAACCAAACTGCTTTCCTTGCTTGCATGAGTGGCTGCCATGTATTCTGCCTCTGTAGTTGATAGTGCCACTACAGATTGTTTCTTACTCATCCAACTGACTGCACCTCCAAATAGGTTAAACACATACCCACTTGTAGATCTTCTCTGATCCAGATCTCCAGCCCAGTCTGCATCAACAAAGCCACAAATATCCAACACTCTGTCCAATCCTGGTCTTCCTTGGTAGCACAAACCATAATCACTACTGCCATGCAAATACCCGAAAACCCGCTTCACTATTGTCCAGTGCTCCTTCCCTAGTTTTGACATAAGCCTGCTCAATACTCCCACTTCATGTGCAATGTCTGGTCTAGTACATACCATTGCATACATCAGTCTACTGACTGCACTTGCATATGGAACATAGGACATATCCTCTTCCTCTTCTTGTGTCTTGGGACACTGTTCAGCAGATAACCTCACACCTACAGGAATAGGAACCTTCACCGATTTACTATCCTGCATATTAAACCTCTGTAATATTATCTCGACATACTTCCTTTGGTTTAATCAGAGCTTCCTCTTTGCTCGATCTCTTTTAATTTCCATGCCCAAAATATAGTTTGCAGCACCGAGATCTTTCATGTCGAATTTGGAGGACAATTGGGTCTTCAAATCCTGGGTAATTTCTTTGTCATTTCCAACCAGCAACATATCATCCACATACAAGACTAGATAAATAACACGGTCACCAATTTTTAAAATACACACAGTGATCTGCTTTGCTTTTGGTGAAGCCAAGTCCCTGTATAAATGTATCAAATTTTCTGATACCGCATCCTTGGTGACTGTTTTAACCCATACAGAGAGTTCTTTAACTTGCATACCAGTTCTTTCTTACTCTTCATCACAAAGCCTTTAGGTTGCTTCATGTAGATCTCCTCTTTTAGATCCCCGTGAAGAATTGCTGTCTTCACATCCATCTGTTCTACCTCAAAATCAAAAGCAACAGCAACAGATAAAAGTAATCTAATAGAAGCTACCTTGGCAATAGGAGAAAAAATATCACCAAAATCAATTCCCGACACCTAGGGATAACCTTTTGCTACCAACCGAGCTTTGTATTTCTCCACCTTTCCTTCTGCATTTGTCTTCTTGAACACCCATTTGCTACCAATGGTTTTCCTTCCAGCCGACAACTCCACCAGATCCCAAGCCTCATTTTTGTGCAAAGATGCCATTTCATCAACCATGGCCTCTTTTTAGAGTTTTCCATCCTCTGATCCATTGCTTCCTTCACAATTCTAGGATCATCATCAGTAACAGACAAAGAAAAATTTGAACAGAAAGCAGATGGACTATACCTTTCTGGCTACCTTCTTTCTCGAACTAATCTTCTCACAGCCGGAGTTTGTCGGGCTCTTTCAATCTTCTGATTCCTCCTCTGCTATAGAGTCTGGATTCTTCCTCCTTTCAGTGAATCTCTATATTCATTCAGGTGCCTTGGTTGGACTTCAATGGTTTGCTAACATCCTTTCACCTCTCTAAACACCACCATCTCGGACTGTACACCAACCTTCCGCTGTGACGGGGGGTTCCAAAGCTTATAACCCTTTTAAACCATCCTTATACCCAATAAAGATGCACTTTTCAGATTTACTATCCAACTTGGTTCGTTTCTCCTTTGGAACATGTACATATGCATCACATCCAAATACCCTCAGATGTGAAAGAGAGGGTTTCTTACCAGTCCATACTTCGTGTGGAGTCTTATCCTCCAACGCTGATGAAGGTGACCTGTTGACCAAGTAACATGCAGTATCCACTGCCTCTGCCCAGAATTCCTGTC
>APFE030413960.1:65493-88111 GCA_000404065.3 Pinus taeda | reverse complement strand
CATGCACAAAACCATAGGTGGGTCCGCCCAACCTAACATAGGTTCCAAAACCAAAATTTTCTGGGGCGCTGCCCTGGACCCTAGAAAGTGGGGTTACGGGTACCCCTCAAACCCCCTATTAACTATGTGGAAAGAATATAACACAACCCAACATCGGAGATGCAAGCAACCGAGCCATTAAGATCATTGGCAGCCAAGCTAGTGATAGTTGAAGACCAATTGATCTTGAGATTGGGAGCCAAGCTCCCTAAATTTAAGGAAGTTGTTGGTAACTTCAATTTTATAAATAATAAGGCCTAAAGCCTCATTAGGATTCAATTTTTTTTTTCATTGTAGCCAAGAAGCACATTCGAGTTGAAACATTGTGATTGATCAATCTTGTGTATTTTTTATATTTTAATGAAAATGTGAAGCATTCCCTTGATCCAAAACTGAGTTGACTTAGTGGGCTGAGTCTCTTGGGTTAGGGCCCAACCCTAGTAGGAGAGGTTCCTCTTTTTGTAGATGTATGCTTAGATTACATTCATAGTTAGTTGCTGAACTAATTTTGGTGATGTTAGTTTTCAAATATTGGTATGATTAATTAATTTTCTTCCATTTGTGGATAGTTAGAACAGTTGTATCATAGTAATAGAAGACATTTTAGAAAAGTTGGTCATAATTGTTTTCACTTCATCTCTCTCAATTGGGATCATGACTTGAGGGACACTTTCATACAACCCAAAAACCTAATTCTTGCTTTGATGCATAATCTAGGGTTTCTTGATGAGTAGGTCATTATCTTTATGTTTCCTAGGATAAGTTTTAATTGTCATTTCTGATCTCTTAGGTCTTGTATTGATTTCAAAGTACTTCCATTCATGCACTTAGCCATTATATGGTAATAGATCTCTTTTCTTCCATGTAATAAATATTTCCTATGTATAGATAAATTTGTGTATAGATGTAGACAAGAATGTGTGTTGTTGTAGGAGCTTCTACATTGTAGGGAGAACTCATTTGATTTGCCTCATCCAAGCCTTATCCACCCATGTCACCAAAATCCACTAAAATCTCAATTCGAGTTCTTGTTTTATAAGCAAAAATCACCATTTCCATTGAGTAAATCCAACCATCTTGAAGCACTTGATTGAGCTCTAGATAGTGTTCACCCCCTCCATGCCTTATTCTCCAATTCTCTACCTTTCCTAAGATTCATTCCATTATCGAAACCACTTCTTAAGATTTCAGCCTATTCTTGTAGTAGAAGAGGTGATCCTAGGACATCCTGTAGTTTTCCTGTAACACCATGTTTTGAGCCTGAATTTAGAAAAATCATCATTGAAGCTGGGATTAGGCCTCTACTTGACCTCCATACCATTAAGTCCATTCTAACCCTCTTCCTCCGTACCTGTCTCCCCTTCCAAAGCACAAGTGAAGATTATCATTTACATTCATAAAATGAAAAGATAAAGAAAAAGAGTTCTTTTATTTCTTAATTAGCACATGCATAGAGATGTTGATACTCCCTAGATCATATTCCATGCTCAGTAGTTTGAATCATCGCATGTGATAAATAGGGTTCATCTAGGTTTATTTTGCAAGAAAAATGTGTCAATGAGTAGATAGAGGATTTCATGTTACTTTACAAGCATCTTCCAATTCAGCCTTTCATTCTTTAAAATAGGAAGCATTTCTTTTCTTTCATTTAGGATAATTTTCCCTTCTCCAATTGGTAGTCAGAATTCTTCTAGTCAATAGAAGACTGGTTTGAGAAACCCTTGTGGTATATATCCCTAGTTGAATAGTGACAAGAGTAGACCATTACATCTATTTGTGTATACAACACTGTCACCTCCAATTTTGTACGAAACCCGGGTTTATGAAGTAAAGTGGGTAGCCCCAAGAGTTGTAGCATTCTTTCTACAATACTGGCACTCATCACTTTTTGGCGCTGTTGTTGAGGAGATGTCTGAGTAGATGTGATTTCTTCTTTCTTTCTTTCTTTCCTTATTTCTTTCTCATTATCCAAATAATTCCATTCAGAAAGTAGTTGCAATTTGGTTTTTCTTTCTTTCCATTATGAAAATAGTTCAATTTAGAAAATAGCTGCAATTTTGTTTTTCTTTCTTTCCATTCTACAAGAAGTTCAAAAACAAAAGAAAAACCTGAAAAACAAAAAAAAAAAAAAAAAAAAAAAAAAAAAAAAAAAACTCCTTTCATGCCTTGTAGGAGTAGGGACAACTTCGGATTTTTTTTTTCCAAAGAACACCCCCCCCCTCCCCCCACATCAAACATCCAACTTCCCTCTTCTTTGGTGGCTCTAAGCTAGATGAACTATTAGGCGAACAACCTGATATTTTTGATACCATTCCACCAACTTACACCATGGATGAAAATATAAATGAAAGGGGAGACAGAGATAGATCTGAGGGTGATTTTCCCATCAGAGCAACTAATGGGGACACTAAGATGAAAACCATAATCCCCTCTACTCTTCTTCGCTTCCATGGCATGACCTCAGAAGACCCAGATACTTTTTTATTCATGTTTGATGTAATATGAGTAACTTTTTATTACACCGCTAATGATCAGAAGTTGAAATTATTCCCATCCACTCCCAAAGATGCACCCCTGCACTGGTTCATGAGTTTACCTAGGGATAGTATCACCACTTGGGCTGAGGTGCAACAAGCCTTCAACAGAAAGTATAGGGACTATTGTAGGCCCAAAGATACCAAAGAGAAAAAATTTAGGATGACCTTGGGACATGTTGAATCTTTAGAACAATATGAGGAAATATTCCAACTCAATTACAAAAGGGCCAGGTGCACCCTTGATCCGGAATCACTTAAGTTAGTCATTCTTAAGGGGAGCAGGGAAGATCTCCTAGAAACCCTAAACTTCTTGTCAGGAGGGTATATCTACCAATTACCCTATGATGATATCAAGACAGTTTTCAAGAATTATTCTAGGGCAGCTAGAAAGAAGGGTAGGGCTAGTCAAGCTATGGAGAAATTCATCCTCTTCCAACAAATCCATAAAAATTAAAATTGAGAACATGTTGGAAGACTTTAAGAGTGAAATGTTGCATACCCTCACTCTGTAGATGGGCACCATGCAGATCAAGATGAAGCAGGAGGAAGAAGAGAGAGCCTTAGCTATCTTCTACCCTAGATGCACCAGGAGGCACCCTAAGAATGAACATCCATTGAATATCATAGAAATTTGCTCAGTCTGTGAGGAAAACCACTCCAGAAACAAGTGCCCTTCCATGCCTGGATTAAAAGATATGTAGGGAATCGAAGGGGTGACTAAAAAACTTTGCTACATCAATGAAAGGAGGTCTCCAGGACCTCGAATATACTAGCAAGGAATGCAAGGGGCGTCCTATTCATATTACAACCCTAATTAGAATACATATATTCCCCCTTGGTACCCTCCTGCTCATCCTTCATGGTCCCCACCTTCTCCTTGGCCTTTTGCACCTCAATACCATTCCCAATCTACCATCCAACCATTTCAGCCATATGCTCCTCCAGAAACTCAGTGGAATGCACTATCCCAAGGGTGGAGCCCCCCATACAACCAAGATCTAGATATATTACCTCCACCTCCATCTCAACGACAACTCCTACATCCTACTCCACCTAAACAACCTTAGATGTCTACCCAACCAAATCCATACCTGAACAACAGATGGGTACAAAACGTCTATAGTGGAGAAACATCCTACTATGGAAATTAATAAAATTAATCTCAGGTCTGAAAGAGTGCTTCTAGATAACCAACCTCCATCTCCACTCAAGGAGCGTGAAGAGAAGAAAAAAGAAAGTGTCCCTCAAGCAAATCCACCTCCTTTTCCTAAGAGATTAACCCATCCTATCCAACACACCCTAGAAGAGACTAAACTTCTGGGTGAGTTGAAAAATCTATGTCCAAATCCTACTTTTCCAAGCTATCAAAGATGTCCCCATCTACAACAAGTTAATCGAGGAGAACTGTTTCAAACATCTGAGAAGGTGATAGAGAGACACCCCTACCATTAATGTCATTGGACAAATGTTCGACTTAATGCTAGGGCAGGTGATTTTCCCAAAGTATCTAGATCTTGGAAGTCCTGTAGTAGATGTACACATCAATGGCATCATTGTCCCCCATACCTTGATCAACCTTGGGGCTTCCATCAATGTGATGACTAAGGAGAATATGCTTAAAATGGATCTCCATGGATCATTAATAAAGACCAAAACAGTCTTGCAGCTTGTGGACAGATCCACAATAGCTCTGAAGGGAATTGTTGAGGATGTGATGGTCTCCATTGATTCTTAGGAAAACCCCGCTGACTTCTTAGTTATCCAACCTAAGACGAAGTTCAATGGTTATTCTCTCATGCTTGGGAGGCCATGGTTAGCCACTTCCAATGCTTACATAAGTTGTAGGGTCGGGAATATGACCATTAAAAATGGGCATCTGTCCAAGAAATTGGTCTTGTACCCTCTTTCTCAACCATCTCTAGAGCATGACTTACCTTTATGGTTATCATAGGAGGAAGAATATGAATTCTATTGTTCCCCAATCTATACCCTATATGCTACTATGGGAAGGGGGAAACTTGATGAAGATGACCTAATTGAACACATCCTCCAAAATCAATCCCCCAACACCATGTCCCTTGAGGAGTTAGTAAAGGAAGCCAAAGACGACCCTCAGATTGATCCATGCATCACTGACTCAAACCCTACTCATGTCAATATGATAGAATTCAGCCCTAAAAGAGCATTGAAAATCAACCGCTCTCTCTCTGTACACCAAGAAGAGGAGTTATGTGACATTCTAAGAAACAAATTGGATGCATTTTCTTGGAGTTACAAGGAAATGAAGGGAGTGCACCCTTCTGTGTGTACTGACCACATTTACATCAAGGAAGGTTGCAAGCGAGTATGCCAACCTTAGAGGAGAATGAACTCAGCCCTCAAGGATATAGTTAAAGAAGAACAACGGAAGTTGTTGGATGTAGGGTTCATTTACCCCATCTTAGATAGTGAGTGGGTGTCTCCTCTCATTCTAGTTCCAAATAAAAATGAGAAGTGGAGGATCTGTGTGGATTACCAAGAGCTAAACAAAGCCACAAAAGAGGGGCATTCCCCTCTACCTTTCATTGACCAAGTATTATATGGTTTGGCAGGAAATAAGTTATTGCCTTTCCTGGATTGATTTAGTGGTTAGAATCAAATCTAGATCAACCCAAAGGACCAGGATAAAACCACCTTCACCTATCCCTGGGGTACCTTTTCTTATAGGGTCCTTCCTTTTAGTTTATGCAATGCCCCTGCCACTTTTCAGACAGTAGTCGTGAGCATAATTGTAGAGCCAGTCCACTATTCTGTGGAAATTTATATGGATGATTTCACCCCCTATGGGTGTGATTTCCTTGATGCTCTCTCTAACATGGGAAAGGTGTTGAAAAAATGCATTTAAATGAACTTATCCCTTAGTCTCAAGATATGCAAATTCTTAATGACTATAGGGACTATTCTAGGTCACTCAATATTCAAGGAAGGACTGGAAGTAGACCCAAATAAGATAGCTATCATAAAGAGGGTCCCTACTCCTCAGAAGCAGCAGGATGTCAAAAGTTTCTTAGGCTTGGCTGATACTATAGGAGATTCATAAAAGACTTTAGCAAGGTAGCCTCACCCTTGTTTGGTCTATTGGCCAAGTACTATGAGTTTTTACGGTCAGAAAGCTGTTGCACCTATTCTTCGAGGCCAAAATTGGGCTCTTCCTTTTCAGATACATGTTGATACCTCTCATAAAGCTATAGGATAAGATCTGGGCTAGATAGATGACAAGATACCTTATTCCATTTACTTCATCAACAAAAATCTATCCAAAGTTGAGTTAAACTACACATTGACTAAAAAAGAGTTCCTGGTTGTTGTCCATTCATTGAATAAATATAGACATTACATTACTGGTTACCAGACATTTGTACATACCGACCATGCTGCCAAAATATTTGATGAACAAACCTAATCTGAATGCTCAAATTATTAGATGGTTACTTTTGTTACAACAATTTGATCTAACTATTATTGATAATCCTGACAGAGAAAATGTAGTTGCAGATTTTTTGTCAAGATTGACTTTGCCTACAAGTGAGGAAGGAATGGTTGATGACCAGCTGTCAAATGAGAATTTATTATACATTTCACTTCTCTCTCCATGGTTTTCTAACATATCCAACTACTTAGTACCTACACAGTTCCCTCCAAATCGATCCTCCAAGGAGAAGAGAAAAATTATAAGGAAAAGCGCCCCATTCACTTGGATTCGGGGCAATATCTTCAAGTTGGGCCCATATCAAATTCTGAGAAGATGTGTCAGGGAGGAGGAAGTTTTTGACATCCTTCTGGGCTATCATGATGGGCCTTATGGAGGTCACTTTGCAACCAAAAGGACAACATTCAAGGTACTACAAGTTGGCTATTATTGACCCACTCTCCACTAGGATGCAAGAAGGTATACTACTTAGTCTGATTGGTGACAAAGGATGGGGAAACCTACTCCCAAGAATGAAATGCCTTTGCAACCTCAAGTGACTTTTGATCCATTTGGAAATTGGGCATGGATTTCATTGGGCCCATTAATCATCCATCTAGAAAGAAAAAGTACATCATTGTATGCACTGACTACTTAACAAAGTGGGCTAAAACCAAATATATCAAGGTAGCCACATAAGAAAAAATGGTTGAGTTGCAAAGGGATAATGTGCTTTACAAGTTTGAATACACTAGAGAGCTAGTCACTGATCAAGGTAGTCAATTCACCTCACAAATAATTCAGAATCTTTTAAGCCAACATTAGATCAAGCATAGAAAATCCACTCCTTACCACCCTTAGGCTAATGGAAAAGAAGAAGTCACCAACAAAGCGTTGGAAAACATTCTGACCAAAGTGGTTAGTAGTAGCAGAAAGGATTGGGCAGAGAGATTGGTGGAGGCCACTTGAGCCTACAGTACAACTTGGAAGACCACCACTGGCTTCACCCCTTATGATTTGGTCTATGGGAAGAAGGCTCTGTTGTCCATTGAACTTGAGTACAACAACTTAAGGATGGCGGCACAATTGGATCTAGATGTCACAAGGGCACATCAAGAGATATTGCTCTAGATAAATGGGTTAGATGAATTTAGGATACAGTCCCTCCTGCACACAAAAGTGACTCAAGTACAAAGAAAAATTTGGCATGCCAAGAATATCAAAGATAAACAATTTCAAGAAGGTAATTGGGCCTTGCTGTACGACTCCCGGTACAAAGATTTCAAAGGCAAGTTGATGACTGGATGGTTGGGACCATATGTGATAGAAAAGTGCCATGATAATGACATTTTTCAGATAAGAACCATCGATGAAGAAGGTATCCCTTTTCTTGTTAATGGGTACAGGTTGAAAGTCTACAAAAATCCTTTGTAAAGGAAGGAGTTCATCAGTAGAACCAATAAGGTAGTGATGGTGATTGAAGGAGTCTCAACTTCCACCTCACACGGCTCTTGAGGTCTGTTGAATTTTTTAAAAAATAAAAAAGAAAAAAGAAAAAAATAAAGAGGCTTAGGTGAAAACCCCTTTTGCTGCACCCATGGCATGCCACTTAGATGAAAACCTTCTTAGAGGAAACTTGATTGTCTTCCAAAAAAAGAGAAGAGAAAAAGCAAAAAAACAATAGCAAGGACCTCAAACCTGCCCACTCATAACAATTCTGGTCTTTGCAGGTTTTCAAAGAAGATAATGGACACAGAGATCAGAGGGAAGAAATCCCTACAAAACCCCATGTTTTTCTTCCTCCATTTCATCTCCTCCATAATTCCCATGTTCATTCATCCATACTCATCTCCAACAACAGGAAAATTCAAATTTGAGGCAATTTTGTGCTCTCTACAGGATTTCCTGTAATTACTTGATCTGGATTTAAACAGGAATGCAAAAAATTATAGATATAACCATACATATAGAGATGTAGCATAAATAATACTTCATTTCATTACTATAAAATACTGAAATATGCTTACAAACAAAAATGGAAATAAACTAGCTACGGCGATGGTAGCTTATCTCTAAGAAGAGATGTGGTGGTTACATGCCTCTAAACTATATTAAAATGAGGCTCAAAGGCCTATTTATTGTTTAAAAGCAATGGAGAACCATAAACATCCAAAAACCTAACGCTAGTAGATGAAACACCAAACTGTGGGCCCCGTTTGGGTAAATTGGTACATCAACTTCTTGGGGTCGTAACCTTGGCATATGATCTTTGTTTAACATGCACAATATCTCATTAGAAAGATATATATGAGAAATACAACTCTGGGAAGCGAAACATCGGTCCATGGACCCATGTTGCTCCCATTTTTCCCAAAAAAACATCATTTATGGCCTCAAAACAGCTCCGGAAGTTCAGGCCCTGAAAAACTGCTAAAAATAGTAAATTGTGCTACAATTAAGGAAACTGAAAAGATGAAGGAAACAATTGTGGGGGTCCATGTGGACTTGGCGGGTGGCCACCAATATCCACCTGGATCAGTCCTCCCTAGTTAGGAAGAAATGGTCCCCATTGTGTTGAGTTCCCCCATGAGATGAGGAAACTTCTATTGAACTTGGTCCCTTGTGAGGCACTTGCCCTAGTGAAGGAGTTGGCCTTCTTTGATAATTCGATACATTCGGATATTCTATTGGTGAGTGTTCTTGATAAGAGTATACATGATCCGATCAGTTGCAGCTTGTTCCATGCAATCTAGATTTAGCTCTATGGGTGTTAGTTGTTCTGCAATGTCGGATGTGTCTAGTAATGGTGGAAAGTATGGCCGAAGGCAGTCCACATTGAACACTGGATGCAGGCCAAGGAATGGGGGAATGCTGAGCTCAAATGCATTGTCTTCCATAACCTTGGTAATGGTGTGAGGACCATATCAGAGTGGTATAAGTTTCCGATAGGCTCCGGTAAGGCGTTCCTTTTGTAAATGCAACCAGACTTTGTTGCCCACCTGAAACTTGTGTGGCACCTGATGTTGATCATGTCACTGCTTGCACTTGGCACTTGATTTCTCTCGAATGTCATGTAACTATTGGTGAATATGTTGGATGTGCTTAATGAAGTTGTTTTCTTTATCTGTTTTAGATTGGACATGAGTCAAATCTGCGTGAGTAGCTGCAATTGGCATGACCACATCAATGGGACATAGTGGCTGGAATCCCAAGCCCACCTGAAAAGGGTTGTGGCCATTCGAGCTATGTTGAGCCCGGTTGTAGCTATGCTGAACATAGGGGAGGCTCTTGTCCCATGTGTGTGGATGCTTTGAGTTGTACATGCACAAAATGTGTATGATCATCCTGTTCACAACTCTGTTTGGCCATCAGTTTGAGGATGGAAGGCAGTGGACTTAGTGAGTTTGGTGTCCAGCATCGACCGAAGACTGGACCAAAATGTACTGAGGAACATGCTATCCTAATCTAAGATGATAGACTATGGAATCCCAAAGTGTACCCACTCTCGTTCAACGAAGAGTTTAGCAGTGGCTTCTGCTGTGATATTCTTCTTGCAGGCCGCCATAATGGCCATCTTCAAGAACTTGTCGACGACCACAAAAACACAGTCGTTTCCATGTTTAGTAGAAGGTAGGCCTGACATGTAATCCATGGAGATGGATCCCAAGGTTGACTAGGGGTAGGTAGCAGGGTATAGAGGCCTTGCTTCATGATGGTTGATTTGTCAATGGCGTAAGTAGTACATGATCTGATTTACTTCCCGACATCTTGTTGAATATTCAGCCAATAAAAATACTTCTGTAGTACTACCACCATTTTCTCGACCCCGAAATTCCTAGCAGCCTACCTGTAGTATGCTTCCCAAATCATCTTGGCACGCTCACTTGAAAGAACACAAAGGTGACCTAGGTGGTATAACAAGGAATCCTAGAGGTGAAAATCTGGAACATGTTGACCCTCCAAGAGTTAGTATGTGGGGCCAAATTCTGGATCACTTTTGTAGAGAAGTTCACACAAGAGTTGAGCATGGTGGTTAATGGCATGGTAGGTGGTCAACTGAGGAAATCTGCAACATTATTGGTGCTTCCCTTCTTATACTTGATATTCGAATGGAATTGTTGTAGGTATGTGGACCACTTCTGATGGCAATCATTCTGCAATTTCCCTTGGGTTTGTATGAATTACAGGGGTCGGTGGTCTATGTGGATGACCATTTCGTTCCCCAAAATGTAATGCTTCCATTGTCGGCATGTCTGCACAATGGAATACAACTCTTTTTCATAAGTGGGATACTTTCAGACTCTGTCTGAAAGTGTCTCACTGTGATATGCCACTAGATGCCCGTGTTGAGTAAGGATTGCCCCAATACCATAGTCAGAGGCATTTGTCGCAATCTTAAATGGTTGTTACAAGTCTGGTAATGCGAGCACTGGTGCCGAGCAGAGGCGATATTTCAACTCTGTGAATGTCGTCTTTTGATATTTAGACCAAAAGAATTTTTCTTTCGCTGCTCCCTTGGTGACTTCACTCAAGGGCCAAGAGATATGAGAAAATCCAAACACGAACTTGCGGTAGAAGTTGGCAAGACCAAGAAAGTTGCAGAGCTCTGTTAGAGTGGTTGGAGATGGCCAATCCTGAATTACTTGGATTTTGGCTGGATCCACATGCACCCCTCATTCATCATTAATGTATCCTAGATACTGAACTTGGGTCATGCCAAAAGTGCATTTCTCCAAATTGGCACATAACTTTTGTTGTTGCAGTGTTTGGAGAACCTGTCGGATGTGGTGGAGGTGCTCTTCCCAACTTTGGTTGAAGATCAGGATGTCATCCAAGTATACCACTACAAATGAGTTGGTGAATGACCGCAATATATCATCCATTAGCCTCATGAAGGTTACAAGAGAATTCGTCAATCTAAAAGGCATAACCAACCATTTGAAAAGGCCCTCCTTGGCTTTGAAGGAAACCTTCCACACATCAGAGGGTTCGATTGGTACCTGGTGATATCCTGACTTCAAATCGATCTTGCTGAAATATTTCCCCCCTTCAGTTGGCCCAAGAGGCCATCAATCCATGGGATCGTGTACCTACTATGGACAATGATCTTGTTCAGTGCCCGATAGTTAATAAAGAGTCTCTAAGTCCCATCCTTCTTCTGTACCAACACGATCGAGCTCCCATAGGGCGATGAACATTGACAGATGTAACCTTTCTGCAACAGCTCCTGGATTTGCCTCTTGACTTCATCATTCTCTAGCACAAAGCGCTGATAGATTGGTCCATTGGGCATCGACGCACCTGTGATCAGATCGATGGAGTGCTTGACATCATAGTGCAGAGGAACCCTTGCGGGGGAGGTGAAGATGTCCTCGTACTCCACCACAACCTTGTCCATCTATAGTTGTAATGAAAAGGGGCCCTATCTGGAGGTCGTGGCCACCATCTTCTTCTTTCTTGGAGGGTGTATCATTAGGAAAAAAAATTTCCTGGTTTTGGAAATGAGCTTACTACATTGTTTGCAGTAACCAAAGAGATGGAGGTAGGCGGTGCTACCTCTGGTATCTTGTACAAATTATTTCCCAAAGTAATAATAACAACATGGGGCCTTGATTCATACATAGCATATTGCTTCCAAAAGTACGGTTGTCCTAATAATACATCAAAAACATCAAGGGGAGCAACATAACACAATACCTCATCCGTGCAGGGCTTGATGTTGTATGGAAGGCGACACTGCTGGCTTATGCGAAGATCCCATCCTTGGTGAAGCCACTCGATGGTGTATGATTGTGGATGTGTTGTGGTCGGTAAGCCCAACCACTTCATGATCTCTATCGAAATGAGGTTTTTTTCGCTCCTGCTATTGACAATGAATTTTAGCGGGGAGACCTTTACCCACATCTCGGAGTGGAAGAGACACTCCTCCTCCTCTGGATCTTCAGGTTCCTCCTTATGGATCTTCGTGGTGGCAACGGTGGCATTGGGCTCCACATTGATAATCTAATTCCCTTTTTCATTCCCCTTTTTGGGTTCTGACTCAGAGTTGGAACATGCATCTGATTCTGAAACCCTTAACTTCACCACTAGTGACTGCTTGGCCCGACACTCAGTTGTGTTGTGAGTGGATCTCTTATGGAACTCACACCAATTTCCTATGTCATTTTTCGGCTTTGTGACACTGTTCTTTTCTTGCTAATTTGGTAGGTTGCATTGGGCTGCCCTACCTTGGATTTTTTCTTTGTTCTTTGGTTTAGGGGCACCTTTCCCTTGCTTCGGATTCACAGATCCAAAGTATCGTTTCTTCTGTTTAAACTTTTGCTTGATCTTGACGACATATCGGTATGTCGTGTCGAGTGAGGAGATGTTCAGGAATTCTGTTTCTTCCTGGATGTACTTGTGCAGTTAGCCATGGTATTTGAGTACCAAATGTTGCTCTGAATCCTTGATAAGCAAATTTTTGCAAAGGGTATGGAAAATATTGGTAAACTCTAGCATGTCTTTGTCCCTTCCCTACCGCAGCGTGGTCCACTTTATGTATTGATCCTCATAGTTTCGAACAAGGTAGTACCACTCCATGATGGCAGTCTGGAATGAATCCCAAGTGGGTGCGGCTAAAAATAGTGAGGCCGTAATTTCATCATTCTGCTTGCAGTAGGTTTCCCACCAGTCCTTGACGTGGGGGGTGGCTTTGAGAAGAGCGAAGGTAATCTTTTCCTGGCTGGAAAAATTATGAATAGAAAAATACGCTTCTAACATACTTAACCATTTATATATTTCATTTTCATCTATCCAACCCTAAAATATGGGAATTTCAAAGTTAACTTGTACCTTAAAGGGTGTGGCGCTTCCAGAATAGCTACTGGAAGTAGATGTGTCGGCCGTGGGTAGCCACTGAAGGATTTGGGAAAAGTTGTCTATCATCACGTTCCTTTGTTGCTCAAGGGCCTCTTCGAGCAATATTTTGATAGGATCTCCTACCCCCTCATCTTTCTTTTCATCCGCCATGGGAGGCCGTCGAGATTTGTGAGGCTGGTCTTGCAAAGGTTCAACCAGTTCAAGCCCTAACTCCTTATATCCCGGTTGGGACATGCAAGGAAAGACAAAGAAAAAGAAGACTGCTCTGATACCACTGATCCGGATTTAAATAGTAATGCAACAAATTACAAATATGACCATACATATAAAGATGCAACAGAAATAATACTTCATTTCATTACTGTAAAATACTGAAATATGCTTACAAATAGAAATGGAAATAAACTAGCTAGGGCGATGGTAGCTTATCTCTGAGAATAGATGTGGTGGCTACATGCCTCTCAACTATGTTACAATGAGGATCGAAGGCCTATTTATTGTCGAGAAGCAATGGAGAACCCTAAACATCCAAAAAACTAACCCTAGAAGATGAAACGACAAACTATCGGCCCTGATTGGGTAAATTGGTACATCAACGTCCCATGGTCATAACTTTGGCATATGATCTATGTTTTATGCGCACAATATCTCGTTAGAAACATCTATTTGAGAAGTACAACTTTGGGAAAAGCAACATCAGTCCATGGAGCCATGTTGCTCCCAATTTTCCCAAAAAAATGTTGTTTAGGGCCTCAAAACATCTCCGGAAGTTTAGGACCTGAAAAAACTGCTAAAAATAGTAAATTGTGCTACAATTAAGGAAACTGAAAAGCTAAAAGAAACAATGGTGGGGGTCCAAGTGGACTTAGTGGGTGGCCACCAATATCCACCTGGATCATTACTACAAGATTTTCTTGTAGTACAAAAGGAAGTCTTGAAAATCTACAGGAAAGGAATTCTGATGGAGAAATTATGATGCAAACCATTTTTGGGATTAAAAAAAGGACATTGACTTCACCATAGCTTAGCCAAGCCCCTTCATGACCATGTCATCCCCTGTGTTGATAAAATAAATCAAGTTTGAAAAAAGTTATAGAAAAAATGAAGAAAAAAGAGAAAAGAACATCAAAGAGGCATGCCATCAGTAGCCTACCTCACCTACCACTCCATGGACACACCTTCCACTCACCCCAATACCTATTCACCCTCCAAGCAGAGAAATGACACAAAAATAAAAAAAAAGGCAGCTACAAGACTTCCTGTAGTAGTACTATTATGAAGAAACAAAAACTCCACGCCTAACCTTCAACACCATGAAATAGGAGAATCATAACTGCAGGTACAATGAAATTCTTCTAGAGCTTAGCAACAATAGAGGAATCCAACACCTGCACCTCAACAAGAAGACAACCCATTGGCAAAAGAAGATGAACAAAAAAGGAAAAGGCAGTCAAGAAGATGTACCTAGGTCATGAGAAACACAACAACACCACTCTCTAGCATGCATCAACAAGGCAAAGGACCAACAAGTATATCACCTCATCAATACTCCCTAATAAGTACGAATATGATTAAACTATTTGAATATGTATAAATTTGATTTTATAAGCGAAGGTCACCAATTAACTTTGCCATCCTCAGTTTGATAATGAAAAGTAAAGTGTTAGTCAACTGGACACGTGGCAAGGTCACATAAAGGGGAATAAATTAGAAAGGTGGTCAAGTTACGGTGAACATAAGTTGGTGATGATTATGAGGAAGGGTGGCATGTTAACTAGTAGTGGGACCAACAGTCCAAACAGAGAAATATGTACTTAACCAACCAACACATCACTCAACGAAATAATCTATAAATAGAAATATTACCTGATTTTCATGAAAAGTATTGTTCATTTCGAGAGTTTGCAAGCAGAGATAACCTCGAGGAGCCATTGAAAGGAAACATTAATCTTAGCCTACCTACAGTGAGCACCTACAAGAAACACAAGGAAACTAAAAGAAATAGTGAGCATCTACAAGAAACTACAGGAAAGCTAGAGGAAATAGGGAGAATTTTCATAGATGTTGTAAATGGATGCCTAGGGTCAAAAATTCAAGAATTCTAATCACCAGAGAATTGAAGACAAAAAGAGGAAAAGGAAAGAAATTGTCATTTCTTTCAAGTATTTAGAATGTGCATATAGATAGGGAGGATTATGTAGGAGATTGTGTAGAATAAACTTCAAACCTTCATCACCTAGAGAAGCTCTTGAGCTGTAGCTACTCAAACCTCATACAAAAATATTGACAGAGAGAAAATATGACAAGGGGTTTCAACAAAAGTGAGCCCACCAAAAAAACTAGAATATACCAACATCATCTCGTGGTAGAAATCTTTACAAGGCATCAATGGTTGGGATTATTCGATTTACTTAAGGGATATGATGATGTTGTAGCTAGGGAATTTTCAATGTCACTCATACCTCTAGCTAGAGCTAGTGCCACTACTATAGTGAGGGGTTTGTCAGTAACAATTACCCTTGAGAGAATTAGAAGGATCACTAAACTCCCTCTAGGTTTGCAATGGAGGAAAGTGGAAAAAGGTAGCAACACTCTTGCCAAGAAGAGCTTTTTCTTGGAAGGAGAAGAACCAATTGAAGATAAAAATGGGGTTAGAAGGGAAATCATTACATATCCTTGGAATGAAGTAAGCTATCACATCATCAACTATATTTCCTATGTGGGTAGACTCAGTATAGTCTATGGGTACCAGTTTAGACTCCATGAGCTGAGATTTGGAGAAGAGATACCTCCTCATAGAAGACTTAGTGTGCCTTATTTTTTTGTTACAATCAATTATAGACATGAGAAACAATGTACAAGAAGGAAAGCATCAACAATTGACATATCATGGATTGATCAAACTCATACTAGAAGATGCCCTAAACAACTTGAGAATCCCTATTATATGGTAAAAATTTGTAGACATGAATGAAGAAGATGAAATTCAATAAATTGAGTATGACAAAGACCCTACTTGTAGTGATAAAGAAGAAGGAGAAGAGCCTAAAGAAGAGGAGGAAAAACTAGATGAAACAAGGGATGAAAAATATAGTAGGGAAGAAGTATAAAAGGATGAGCCAAGTCCTAAAATACAAAGAAATAAAGAAGAGGAATCTCCAAGGGTGTCTCTGGAGCCCACAGAGAAGGAGGTTATTGCTTCCTTAACTCCTCTACATACACTTAGTAAATCAAAAGGAAAGAGGTAGAGGCAGACTCCCATATACTTCAAAACAAGGAAGAGCACCAAGATAAAACAAGGGAGACCTCAAACCCCTATCAAGATTCCCGTTTTCATAGAGGACTCACTAAAAGAATAAGACAAGTTAGTCCCTCTAAGAAGGAGACATGAAGAAGGAACATCACAAAAAGATTCCTCAAGGTCACCATTCACCTATTTTAGGAGGCCTGTCACTAGGTCAACCTCAGCAAAACAAGTTAAAGAACCTTTGACCCCTTTTCAAAAAGGGCAAGGTCTCCTAAAGGAAACATAGACAAGCCTATACGAAGCAAAAGCAATCCTATAGGAAAAGAGGCAGCAAATACTCAAGAAATAGTAAAGGGAGAGTCCCAGGAGATGAAGGAACCTAGCCCATAACCAAACCTCAGATCCTATTACAAATTCATTGAGGGGGGTAGAGTGATACCAATTTTTTTTTTCCATCCCTCTATTCTTTGAACTTGAACAGGAGAGAGCAAGGACACATCGTTGGATGCAAATTTCTAAATCAAAAAGTGTAGAGGATATAGGCCATATGGAAGAAAAGTTGCTAGAAATGGGTAAAGAGTTGAGTAGCATAAGAGATAGGGAAAGAATGATGAAATCTCAATTAGAGGCTGAGAACACATGGCTAAGGAGGGACAATTGGAAACTATGGAAAGTCTATCCATGGAGGCACTCTAATTCAGGATGTCATCAAAATCATATGCCTTATAACTCAAAGTACAATGGCTGTAGTTTCCGATAAAAACCCATACACAAAGAGGAACTATGCCTTTCCAAGACTATAGGAAGTTCATTCACCTCTGTGACCAAATCACCCTAGAGGATAGAGCTAAGATATTTGAATTCTACCTACATAACTTGGCGCTAACAAATTTGAATGTGTGGGACCCTAATCCAAAGCTAGGGGAATTACAACTGATGGTCTTGGAATCATGGATGAATCATGAGGAGGCCAGGGATATAAAAGTAAGAAGGGTATTGGCAAGAGAAGAAACATAACCCCTTTTGATCAGAGCAGAACAACCCAACTCCATGGCTATCATAAGAACCCACAACCCCATTTCCAATGATCCCCATCTTGCACCAAGATACCTAGATGCACAAGAGAAAGAAATCACTCATTTTGAGGACATGTTGAGATTGCTAGGGGATGAAAGAAAATAAGCCTGCCAAAGGGGGTGGAACATCTTACCCTACATCCTAAATATCAGGGAGTATAATTCTCCTGAGAGAATGAGGGATGCACTAGAAAGGACCCTAATGTATAAGCAAGTATTTCAGAGACTAAAAGTCAACTTGATTGGCTTGAAACTCAATCCACCATTGCTTTTAAGTATGTTAGAAGGGAGAAAGGAGGAAGAAGAAATAACGCAGTGGGATGAGATCAAGAAGCATGCAGGGTTTTATCCATAAGAGGAGGAGACTACAAAAGAAACCTGGAATGTCAGGGAGGCCACCAAAGTAATGAAATACATGGACATAGATTGAGTTTCTTAGAGGACGAGCAACATTTATAGTCGGGGGTGATGATGAGGCTCGTCAATGGGTAAATTATATGGACCTTAATACAACTCTGCAACTTACTAAAATCAAATTTTCTCATAATTGTTTACATGTTTTGTTATATTTTTCTTAATGAGAAGGGTAAAGGTGAGATATCATGTCTAGTGGTCTAATGTGCATTGATTGTAGATTTTGGAGCAAATTTTGGCTAATTAAATTGCGAGAAATCGAAGGAGACAAGAAACAAGGTTTTTAGGAGGTGGGATCTCTCTCCTTAACTCCTAACTCACTCGAATATTCCTCCATCAAATCTCATCAACTCAGAGTTGCAAGTAGCTGAGCCATTAAGATCATTGGCAACCAAGATAGTGATAGTTGCAGACTAGTTGATCTCGAGATTAGGAGCCAAGGCCCCCTAAATTTAAGGAAGTTTTTGGTAAATTCAATTGTATAAATAAGACATCATAGAGCCTCATTAGGATTTAGATTTTTGTTCATTGTATCGAAGAAGCATTTCCGAGTTGAAACATTGTGAATAATCACTCTTGTATATTTTTGATATTTTAATGAAAATGAGAAGAATTCCCTTGATCCAGCACTGAGTTAACTTAGATGGCTAAAGCTCTTGCATTAGGGCAACCCCTTAGAAGCTGAGGTTCCTCAATTTGTAGATGTATTCTTAGATTACATTCATAGTTACCTGCTGAACTGATTTTGGTGTTGTTAGTTTGCAAATATTGGTATAATTAATTAGTTTGCTTCCATTTGTGGATAGTTAGAATAGTGGTATCATAGTGAGAAAATACATTTTATAAAAGTTGGTGATATTGGTTTTCACCTCATCTCTCTCTCTTGGGATCATGACTTGAGGGACACTTTCATACAACCCAAAAACATAATTCTAGTTTTCCTGCATAATCTCGGGTTTCTTGATGAGTAGGTCATTATATTTAAGTTTCCTAGGATAAGTTGCAATTGTCATTTCTGATCTCTTAGGTCTTGTATTGATTTCAAAACACTTCCATTCATTCACTTAGCCATTAGATGGTAATAGATTTGTTTTCTTCCATTTAGTAAATCTTTCCTATGTATAGATGAATTTATGTATAGATGTAGACAAGAATGTGTGTTGTTGCAGGAGCTTCTACAATGCAGGGAGACTTCATCTCATTTTCCTCACCTAAGCCTTATCCACCCATGTCGCCAAAATCCACTAAAATGTCAATCTGAATTCTTCTTTTATAAGTGAAAATCACCATTTTCATTGAGCAAATCCAACCATTTTGAATGAATTGATTGAGCTCTAGATAGTATTTAGCCCCTCCATTCCTTATTCTCCCATTCTCTACCTTTCCCAAACTTCATTCCACCTTCTAAACCACTTCCTAATATTTTGGCCTGTTCCTGTAGTAAAATGAGGGATCCTGTAGGAGAACTAGGACATCTTGTTGTTTTCTTGTAGGAAATCTTGTAGTAGCCTATTTTGAGCCCAAATTTAGAAAAATCACCATTGAAGCTGGGATTAGGCCTCTACTTGACCTCCATACCATTAAGCCTATTCAAACCCTCTTCCTCCATACCTGTCTCCCTTGCCAAAGAACAAGTGAAGACTAGCATTTACGTTCATAAAACGAAAAGATAAAGAAAAAGATTTATTTTATTTCTTAATTAGTAGATGCATGTAGTAGTTGATATTCCCTAGATTAAATTCCATGCTGAGTAGTTTGAATCATTACATGTGATAAATAGGGTTAAGCTAGGTTTATTTTGCAAGAAAAATGTGTCAATGAGTAGACAGAGGATTTCATGTTACTTTACAAACATCTTCCAATTCAGTCTTTCATTCTTTAAAATAGGAAATATTTCTTTTCTTTCATTTAGGATAATTTTCCCTTTTCCAATTGGTAGTCAGACTTCTTCTAGTCAATAGAAGACTAGTTTGAGAAACCCTAGTGGCATATCGCCCTAGTTGAACAGTGACAAGAGTAGACCATTACATCTATTTTTGTATACATCATTGTCACCTCCAAGTTTGTATGAACCCCAGGTTAATGAAGTAAACTTGGTAGCCCCAGGAGTTACAACATTCTTGCTGCAATATTGGCGCTAATAAAAAAGTCCATAGTTGCATGGAGGCAAGCTTATCAGTGCCACTGGAGGGCTATATGTTGCAAAATCTAGGGCACCATGATTAGGTGATTTCTCTATTATTGATGATTACTTGTGAATGATTTTTACTTCAATAGATTAGTATCTTTTCTTTAGTTATATTATTATCATGTCCTTCTTCATCAAATAGATACCAAATCATAAACAATAAAGAGACAAGATACACACAATATAGGCTATTAGCTAGGGCTAAAACCTCTTGCAATTGAGAGGACAAACCAAAAAAATTCTTCTTCTTATAGAGACTTCAATTGATGAACACCAAGACCAAGACCCTTGACTTAGTTTCCTCTCCAAGACCAAGTCTCAAAGCTTCTTTGAGGTGTTCCTTGAAGTCAATGATTAGCAACCTTCTTCTTCCTCCTTCTCAGCTACCTTTTAGAATATCAGCCCCTTGATTTAGGTCTGAAATCTTTGACCCTAATTCAAAAACCCTACTTGCAACTTCTTGGAAAGTGTCATATTCTAGATAATTACCTTGATTCCTTTACTTAGGATAGAGTCCCCTTCTAGCTTAGATTCACTTTATCTTTTGAATTTCCTTTCTCCAATTTATGTTACCCAGGAGGACTGTATTTCTTCTTGTCTTCTTCTATAACAAATAATCCCTCTCTTTTCTGCATGTGTAATATCAAAGTGACCCAAAATAGATCGAAAAATGACGCTAAATACTTCAGTCCTCCTTTTTCTCTCTTTGTTGATGGTGAGGCTCCTTCCCAAGTGATATTCACACTTCTTATTGCAGACATTCTCTTGAACGAATTTGTTTCTTCCAAATGAGAGTCGAGCAACCTATTTATAGTGATTTTCCCATGTAGATAGGCCGAGTTGACATAGATATAGGCCAACATGTCCTCTGAAGAGCTTTCATTATTACTTCTTGAAGTCGACTTGTAGGAGGTGCTTGAGCTTGGGCTTGGAGTGCCTTTTTATTCTTTTAGTGACTTATACAAATATGTAACATGCCCAAGAAGGGTATTTCATACATGACATTGACTCAATTTGACTTTTAGGACTTGATGACAAAGCCTAAAGGTTCTCAATAGGAACCTTAACTAAAATAAAAATTCCTTGACCATGAACCTGTGATTCAAGTGCTACAAAAATAATTTTATTTTCTTCTTTACATCAATTACATAAAATCACAACTAGACATGTAATTATGAAGACCGAACCTAGTTCCACTTTTCAACACTCCCTCTTAACTAGGGAGGTATTCATAATGGTACTTGGACATTCTCAATTTGGAGAATTCTCATAAGAAGTGTTGGATTTGTAACCCATTTGTATAGAATTGTATCGACCAGGATTGCCACATAGCAAGGCCTTGACTAATAGCTCTATTGCTCCATAAGATCTGGGTTCAATTTTGGTAAGACCAATGATGTATAGACACCCTCATCACTGTCTCTGTTGGAACATACCCCAGTCGGGTTCTCAGGGTGTGTTCCACTAGGACTATTCTTGTATTAGATTCCACATTCTTAAAGAATATCAGTCCTCTATGACTACTCTTATCTTGGATGCCATAATTCATCCTCAAAGAGCGTCGGATGTGAGATGTTTACCCAATCCTCTATTCTGTCTTCCCAAGTGAAGATAAGAATGATGTTTCTATCTCTCCCTCTTAATTAGGGAGGACACACCTATTCCAATGAAGGAATGTACTCGTTCCTACAAAATGAATGTACCTAAGCTCCCTCTTGGCTTAGCTATTTTTAATTAGTGGCCTACAAGAGCTCTTTAGGTGGATATGATGGGACAACTAGGTTCTTGAAGAACTCCTTCATCATGATGTCATGAACTTGTTTTCTTAATTTTGGATTCTTCATGTTTTGGGACTTCTTTGTAGCGTACAAACCATCCATCACTTTCAATCACGAGTCAGTCATGTCATTATTTCTTTCATCGGAAAGTTATCCCTCAATTCCTATCTGGCTTCCTTCATGCCATGCTGCCTTCTTCATTCAATGTTTCCTTAAGGATCTTTCATCTACTACATGGACATTATGGGTGAAAAATATCCATACATCTTCCATTGGCATCCATCCATAAGCCCATTGAGATATGGTTCAAACATAAATTAATGAACATTAAATCATGACATTTTCTCATTTGCATCAACATCCTACATACACATTTACATATCTCCCAAAGATATATGTTGTCAAGGGTCTCTTTATTTTTCAATCTGCATTAGAGTCTACATAACATTTGTGGATATATCCTAGTGAGATCTCTTAATCCTCAAATGTTGATTTTATTTGTCCATAGTTGCATATTTCGTGATCTCTTCCTTTCTTTATTCACACGTTTTCTTCCTAGGAAATCTTAACCAGAGTTCCTCCAATCACTGTCAATCACCTCATATTTCATATGAGCCCATATTATGTTGATTTCATCTAGACACTGTGTGACTCATTCCTTCTTGCATCCTTTTCAAAGGAGGATATCCTTTCTTTTTATCATGCTCTCGAGATAGAGCATTTATTCATGTTTACCTGCAACCATATGGCATGACTCTGCGATATCAAACAAAAACATGCATACCTCCTTTTCCTTTAGGTCATCCATACTTCTTTCAAAAGCTTCCTAAATTGAAGGAAGTTCAATACAATGATTTGCTTCACCTTTTTTTTCATCATACCATCATCAAATGAATTCCAGAAGTTGGAATTGTTAATGAAATCCTTGCTCCCTTTTTGATTGGTGATACTTCCGATAATACAAGATACTCATTCAACAAATGTTTCTTCTTGAATGATGTATGATGAGTTTTCTACCAGATGATTTCTTTTT
>APFE030413960.1:7381-59193 GCA_000404065.3 Pinus taeda | reverse complement strand
CAAAAGAGTAGTCCACTGATACCATGCACGTGCATCTAGCCATCCAAGAGAAAGGTGAACCCTCGATCTTGCTGGTGCCTCGCTCGCTTGAGATGGAAGTTGACCATGGCTGCTCTTCTGTGTTGCTGTGTAGTAGGTGGATCATCTCTCCTTTGTATCTGTCATGTGACTACTTCGTTTCCATCTTGATGGTTGTCTTGCATGGTGATGTGGGTGATGATATGTTGAAGTTTTAACCCACGATGGATTTTGCTTGACTTCACACTGTTGTGCTGCCTGTTGTTCTCTGATACCACTTGTTGTAGATCTAACCTGGAAATATTATGGATCTGATATGAAAATTGTTGTAGATCTGATATGAAAATATAGCTATGATACCACTTGTTATAGATCTAACCCAAGAATATTATAGATCTGATATGAAAATATAAGATAATGTAAATAAACCCAGAAATAAGATAGAAATGCTTCTTATTTATCAAACCCTTATGGTAGGGCAACACCATACATTCACTCCTTAAGGAAGGAGAATACTCCACAAGCCATATGCCTGCTCATACAAGAATACTTCTCTTCATATCTTCTCCATGTGGAGTCTCTAGCCTCTATATAGGCCTCATACATACAATACCATGCATCATTACCATGGTTTCCTCATACCATCAACTAATACCATGGGCCCCTTACATTATTATTAACTACTTGTGGTCTCTTACATGACATGGGTTAACCACCTTATTTATTACTATGGCCCATCCCATTATTAATTTATTACCTTGGGTACCTCCCTCGGTACCCCATATTACCCCGTAGGTATATAGCAGATATAAAAGTAAGAAGGGTATTGGCAAGAGAAGAAACATAACCCCTTTTGATCAGAGCAGAACAACCCAACTCCATGGCTATCATAAGAACCCACAACCCCATTTCCAATGATCCCCATCTTGCACCAAGATACCTAGATGCACAAGAGAAAGAAATCACTCATTTTGAGGACATGTTGAGATTGCTAGGGGATGAAAGAAAATAAGCCTGCCAAAGGGGGTGGAACATCTTACCCTACATCCTAAATATCAGGGAGTATAATTCTCCTGAGAGAATGAGGGATGCACTAGAAAGGACCCTAATGTATAAGCAAGTATTTCAGAGACTAAAAGTCAACTTGATTGGCTTGAAACTCAATCCACCATTGCTTTTAAGTATGTTAGAAGGGAGAAAGGAGGAAGAAGAAATAACGCAGTGGGATGAGATCAAGAAGCATGCAGGGTTTTATCCATAAGAGGAGGAGACTACAAAAGAAACCTGGAATGTCAGGGAGGCCACCAAAGTAATGAAATACATGGACATAGATTGAGTTTCTTAGAGGACGAGCAACATTTATAGTCGGGGGTGATGATGAGGCTCGTCAATGGGTAAATTATATGGACCTTAATACAACTCTGCAACTTACTAAAATCAAATTTTCTCATAATTGTTTACATGTTTTGTTATATTTTTCTTAATGAGAAGGGTAAAGGTGAGATATCATGTCTAGTGGTCTAATGTGCATTGATTGTAGATTTTGGAGCAAATTTTGGCTAATTAAATTGCGAGAAATCGAAGGAGACAAGAAACAAGGTTTTTAGGAGGTGGGATCTCTCTCCTTAACTCCTAACTCACTCGAATATTCCTCCATCAAATCTCATCAACTCAGAGTTGCAAGTAGCTGAGCCATTAAGATCATTGGCAACCAAGATAGTGATAGTTGCAGACTAGTTGATCTCGAGATTAGGAGCCAAGGCCCCCTAAATTTAAGGAAGTTTTTGGTAAATTCAATTGTATAAATAAGACATCATAGAGCCTCATTAGGATTTAGATTTTTGTTCATTGTATCGAAGAAGCATTTCCGAGTTGAAACATTGTGAATAATCACTCTTGTATATTTTTGATATTTTAATGAAAATGAGAAGAATTCCCTTGATCCAGCACTGAGTTAACTTAGATGGCTAAAGCTCTTGCATTAGGGCAACCCCTTAGAAGCTGAGGTTCCTCAATTTGTAGATGTATTCTTAGATTACATTCATAGTTACCTGCTGAACTGATTTTGGTGTTGTTAGTTTGCAAATATTGGTATAATTAATTAGTTTGCTTCCATTTGTGGATAGTTAGAATAGTGGTATCATAGTGAGAAAATACATTTTATAAAAGTTGGTGATATTGGTTTTCACCTCATCTCTCTCTCTTGGGATCATGACTTGAGGGACACTTTCATACAACCCAAAAACATAATTCTAGTTTTCCTGCATAATCTCGGGTTTCTTGATGAGTAGGTCATTATATTTAAGTTTCCTAGGATAAGTTGCAATTGTCATTTCTGATCTCTTAGGTCTTGTATTGATTTCAAAACACTTCCATTCATTCACTTAGCCATTAGATGGTAATAGATTTGTTTTCTTCCATTTAGTAAATCTTTCCTATGTATAGATGAATTTATGTATAGATGTAGACAAGAATGTGTGTTGTTGCAGGAGCTTCTACAATGCAGGGAGACTTCATCTCATTTTCCTCACCTAAGCCTTATCCACCCATGTCGCCAAAATCCACTAAAATGTCAATCTGAATTCTTCTTTTATAAGTGAAAATCACCATTTTCATTGAGCAAATCCAACCATTTTGAATGAATTGATTGAGCTCTAGATAGTATTTAGCCCCTCCATTCCTTATTCTCCCATTCTCTACCTTTCCCAAACTTCATTCCACCTTCTAAACCACTTCCTAATATTTTGGCCTGTTCCTGTAGTAAAATGAGGGATCCTGTAGGAGAACTAGGACATCTTGTTGTTTTCTTGTAGGAAATCTTGTAGTAGCCTATTTTGAGCCCAAATTTAGAAAAATCACCATTGAAGCTGGGATTAGGCCTCTACTTGACCTCCATACCATTAAGCCTATTCAAACCCTCTTCCTCCATACCTGTCTCCCTTGCCAAAGAACAAGTGAAGACTAGCATTTACGTTCATAAAACGAAAAGA
Organism: Pinus taeda; assembly: GCA_000404065.3. Taxonomy (NCBI): domain Eukaryota; kingdom Viridiplantae; phylum Streptophyta; class Pinopsida; order Pinales; family Pinaceae; genus Pinus; species Pinus taeda. The sequence continues at coordinate 56,185 of APFE030413960.1, read as the reverse complement.
TAAAGAAAAAGATTTATTTTATTTCTTAATTAGTAGATGCATGTAGTAGTTGATATTCCCTAGATTAAATTCCATGCTGAGTAGTTTGAATCATTACATGTGATAAATAGGGTTAAGCTAGGTTTATTTTGCAAGAAAAATGTGTCAATGAGTAGACAGAGGATTTCATGTTACTTTACAAACATCTTCCAATTCAGTCTTTCATTCTTTAAAATAGGAAATATTTCTTTTCTTTCATTTAGGATAATTTTCCCTTTTCCAATTGGTAGTCAGACTTCTTCTAGTCAATAGAAGACTAGTTTGAGAAACCCTAGTGGCATATCGCCCTAGTTGAACAGTGACAAGAGTAGACCATTACATCTATTTTTGTATACATCATTGTCACCTCCAAGTTTGTATGAACCCCAGGTTAATGAAGTAAACTTGGTAGCCCCAGGAGTTACAACATTCTTGCTGCAATATTGGCGCTAATAAAAAAGTCCATAGTTGCATGGAGGCAAGCTTATCAGTGCCACTGGAGGGCTATATGTTGCAAAATCTAGGGCACCATGATTAGGTGATTTCTCTATTATTGATGATTACTTGTGAATGATTTTTACTTCAATAGATTAGTATCTTTTCTTTAGTTATATTATTATCATGTCCTTCTTCATCAAATAGATACCAAATCATAAACAATAAAGAGACAAGATACACACAATATAGGCTATTAGCTAGGGCTAAAACCTCTTGCAATTGAGAGGACAAACCAAAAAAATTCTTCTTCTTATAGAGACTTCAATTGATGAACACCAAGACCAAGACCCTTGACTTAGTTTCCTCTCCAAGACCAAGTCTCAAAGCTTCTTTGAGGTGTTCCTTGAAGTCAATGATTAGCAACCTTCTTCTTCCTCCTTCTCAGCTACCTTTTAGAATATCAGCCCCTTGATTTAGGTCTGAAATCTTTGACCCTAATTCAAAAACCCTACTTGCAACTTCTTGGAAAGTGTCATATTCTAGATAATTACCTTGATTCCTTTACTTAGGATAGAGTCCCCTTCTAGCTTAGATTCACTTTATCTTTTGAATTTCCTTTCTCCAATTTATGTTACCCAGGAGGACTGTATTTCTTCTTGTCTTCTTCTATAACAAATAATCCCTCTCTTTTCTGCATGTGTAATATCAAAGTGACCCAAAATAGATCGAAAAATGACGCTAAATACTTCAGTCCTCCTTTTTCTCTCTTTGTTGATGGTGAGGCTCCTTCCCAAGTGATATTCACACTTCTTATTGCAGACATTCTCTTGAACGAATTTGTTTCTTCCAAATGAGAGTCGAGCAACCTATTTATAGTGATTTTCCCATGTAGATAGGCCGAGTTGACATAGATATAGGCCAACATGTCCTCTGAAGAGCTTTCATTATTACTTCTTGAAGTCGACTTGTAGGAGGTGCTTGAGCTTGGGCTTGGAGTGCCTTTTTATTCTTTTAGTGACTTATACAAATATGTAACATGCCCAAGAAGGGTATTTCATACATGACATTGACTCAATTTGACTTTTAGGACTTGATGACAAAGCCTAAAGGTTCTCAATAGGAACCTTAACTAAAATAAAAATTCCTTGACCATGAACCTGTGATTCAAGTGCTACAAAAATAATTTTATTTTCTTCTTTACATCAATTACATAAAATCACAACTAGACATGTAATTATGAAGACCGAACCTAGTTCCACTTTTCAACACTCCCTCTTAACTAGGGAGGTATTCATAATGGTACTTGGACATTCTCAATTTGGAGAATTCTCATAAGAAGTGTTGGATTTGTAACCCATTTGTATAGAATTGTATCGACCAGGATTGCCACATAGCAAGGCCTTGACTAATAGCTCTATTGCTCCATAAGATCTGGGTTCAATTTTGGTAAGACCAATGATGTATAGACACCCTCATCACTGTCTCTGTTGGAACATACCCCAGTCGGGTTCTCAGGGTGTGTTCCACTAGGACTATTCTTGTATTAGATTCCACATTCTTAAAGAATATCAGTCCTCTATGACTACTCTTATCTTGGATGCCATAATTCATCCTCAAAGAGCGTCGGATGTGAGATGTTTACCCAATCCTCTATTCTGTCTTCCCAAGTGAAGATAAGAATGATGTTTCTATCTCTCCCTCTTAATTAGGGAGGACACACCTATTCCAATGAAGGAATGTACTCGTTCCTACAAAATGAATGTACCTAAGCTCCCTCTTGGCTTAGCTATTTTTAATTAGTGGCCTACAAGAGCTCTTTAGGTGGATATGATGGGACAACTAGGTTCTTGAAGAACTCCTTCATCATGATGTCATGAACTTGTTTTCTTAATTTTGGATTCTTCATGTTTTGGGACTTCTTTGTAGCGTACAAACCATCCATCACTTTCAATCACGAGTCAGTCATGTCATTATTTCTTTCATCGGAAAGTTATCCCTCAATTCCTATCTGGCTTCCTTCATGCCATGCTGCCTTCTTCATTCAATGTTTCCTTAAGGATCTTTCATCTACTACATGGACATTATGGGTGAAAAATATCCATACATCTTCCATTGGCATCCATCCATAAGCCCATTGAGATATGGTTCAAACATAAATTAATGAACATTAAATCATGACATTTTCTCATTTGCATCAACATCCTACATACACATTTACATATCTCCCAAAGATATATGTTGTCAAGGGTCTCTTTATTTTTCAATCTGCATTAGAGTCTACATAACATTTGTGGATATATCCTAGTGAGATCTCTTAATCCTCAAATGTTGATTTTATTTGTCCATAGTTGCATATTTCGTGATCTCTTCCTTTCTTTATTCACACGTTTTCTTCCTAGGAAATCTTAACCAGAGTTCCTCCAATCACTGTCAATCACCTCATATTTCATATGAGCCCATATTATGTTGATTTCATCTAGACACTGTGTGACTCATTCCTTCTTGCATCCTTTTCAAAGGAGGATATCCTTTCTTTTTATCATGCTCTCGAGATAGAGCATTTATTCATGTTTACCTGCAACCATATGGCATGACTCTGCGATATCAAACAAAAACATGCATACCTCCTTTTCCTTTAGGTCATCCATACTTCTTTCAAAAGCTTCCTAAATTGAAGGAAGTTCAATACAATGATTTGCTTCACCTTTTTTTTCATCATACCATCATCAAATGAATTCCAGAAGTTGGAATTGTTAATGAAATCCTTGCTCCCTTTTTGATTGGTGATACTTCCGATAATACAAGATACTCATTCAACAAATGTTTCTTCTTGAATGATGTATGATGAGTTTTCTACCAGATGATTTCTTTTTTCTCTTTCCATAAGTGCTTCAAATGAGGTTACTAAGAGCTATATGATTTCATAGACCTAATTCAGCTATCATTCATGCTTCCCTATGATGATGTCACAAGCTCTTTCTTTCAATGCTTATTATGATGCCATTTCCTAACATGATGCATCCTATCATGTTTCTAATGTTTCCTAATAGTTATAACTTACAACAGGAAAAATTGAAAACATAATTTAAAAATAGCTAGGAGAGGAAGAATATCTCAATCATAATAGAGATCTCTTACTTCCTCTTTCTTGGATTTATTCTTTTAATGTTCCTCTACTTCCTCATTGATATGGGTTTCTTCTCTTCCTATTTTTTTATTTTCCTTAATGATCTTAGAAAATTATACTTTGTAATGCCCATATTCTTGACATCCATAGAATTGAATCATAGCCATATAATTTTTCTTTTTTATGAGAACCAGACTTTCCAAATTTTCCCTCCCTTCTTGTCACTGTAGCATAAGCCTGGTTTTTCTCACCTGATCCTACATAATATTTGTCCTTTAGCATATATTATTCAATATTTCATAGTGACCATAGATCCTGGAATGGAGTATATTCTTTCTTTCCATAAAAAAGTGAAGTAAAGTTACTCCACTCCTTCGGTAGTGCATTTAGTACAAAGGTAGTCATTTCTCTATCAAACATGACTTCTCCCAGATCTTGAATTTGATCCCTGATTTCAAATATAATTATAAAGTCTGAGGCTATTCCTTATTATTTCGAAATATTTATCTTGTAGATTTATTTCCTTAAAGATATGGTTTCTCCATCAGTGCTTACATAATGCAACTCTACTAGTTTGTCATAAATTTATTTTGAAGTTTCGAGTTTTGATACATATGGAATGAGGAGATCCTTGATGGATTCTATGAGAATCCTTTGAGCCCTAACTTCCCATTTCATATAGTTTTAAAGTGATTGAGAATATTCTTTTGATGGTTTGGTGATATATCCTTTGACGTGTTCCATAACCTAATTTTCAATGAGATTTGGATCTGTCCTTTTCTTCCATGCAAGATAGTTTGAAGCCCCAACCAATTTGTTTACTTCCTTGCAAGAATTTATTTTGACAAATTCATATGTGGACATAAATATACATACATGTTAATATTCTCCTTCCAATTGATGCCTCCTTGAATTTGATGATATTAAAGATGATAGAGAACTTTTCCCTAATAAAGATATATCTCTTCAAGAGTGATACTCAATTCCTCAAAGAAGTAGACCACTTTACATCTTTTTGATGGTGATTTCCTTGTTGATGATGATCAATGATGAATTCTTGATGATGTATTTAATGGTAAGGGCATTGATTCAATGAGAGGGGGATCTTAGAATCTGGATGACAACGTCCTTGGTCTTTCTTCGCTAGAAAGGAATTTGATGTATAAGCCCTTCAACTTAAGTAAGGCCTTTGAGGTCTCTTGAGATGACTTGAGGATTCAAATACTTATTTCTATTGTAGACTTATTCTTGATAGATATTGACTTCTAGATTCACTTTGATGCCTTCCTCAATATTTTAACCTTGAGTGTCCCTTGATAAGATTCCCTTCCTTGAATTTGTTACCTTAGCTATGATACCATGTTGAGAAATATAGGGCACCAATATTAGGTGATTTCTCTATTATTGATAACTGCTCATGAATGCTTTTTACTTCAATAGATTAGGATAATATATTTAGTTATGTAATTATCATGTTATTATTCATCAAACAGATACTAAAGAATAAATAAAAAAGAGACAAGAGACACACAATGTAGATTATCATCGAGGGCCAAAACTTCTCCCAATTGACAAGAAAAGATAAAGAAATTCCTATTCTTATAGAGACTTAAATTGATGAACACCAAGACCAAGACCCTTGACCTAGTTGCCTCTATAAGGCTAAGCCTCAAAGCTTCTTTGACGAGTTTCTTTAATTCAACAATAGTCAACCTTCTTCTTCTTTCTTCTTGGCTAGATTTCAGAATTTCAGCCCCTTGATTTAGGTCTGAAATATTTGACCCTAATTCAGAAATCCTAGTTGCAACTTCTTGGAAAGTGTGACCTTCTATATAATTCCATATTCCTTCGCTTAGGATAGAGTCTCCTTATAACTTAGCTTGGCTTCACTTTTGACTTGACTTTATCCAATTTTAGTTACCTAAGAGGACTACAATTCTTCTTGACTCCTTCTGCAGCAAATGATCAGACCTCTCTTCTTTACAAGTGTGATATCAAATTGACCCAAAACGGATCCAAAAATGATGCTAAATACTTCTCTCTTCCTTTTTGCCTCTTTGCTGATGAAGAGGCTCCTTTTCAAGTGATATTCACACTTCTTGTTATAGAATTTTTCTTAATCAAATTGCTTACTCCCAAGTGAGAGTCGAGCTACCTATTTATAGTGATTTTCCCATCTATATAGGTCGACTTTACATAGATCTAGGATGACATGTCCTTTGGAGAGGTTTCATTATTCCTTCTTGAAGCTGACTTGTAGGAGGTGCTTCAACTTGGTCTTGGAGGCCCTTTTTTTCCTTTAATGACTTATTTAAATATGTAACATACACAAGAAGGGTCTTTCATACAGGACATTGACTCAATTTGAATTTTATCAATTGATGACAAAGCCTAAAGGTTCTCAATGGGAACCTTAACTAAAAAAATAATTCCTTGATCATGAAACCCATGCTTCAAGTACTACAAAATTAATTTTATGTTCTTCTTTACATCAATTGCATAAAATCACAATTACACATGTCATTATCAAGACTGAACCTAGTTACACTTTTCAACACTACAGTCGCTTGCATGCCTTGGCAAGGGAGCGATGGAGGCTCTAGTTTAGTGAAAAAGAGATTTATCTCAAGAGTAGGACACTTGGAGGGGGTAGGTTGCTCCTGGAGGTCCTTTAGCAATTGAAGGAATTCATTAAGGTATTAAGTTATCAAATCCATTTCTTTAAGGTCATATAGGAGGTTGAGCCTTATCATAGTGACCCTTAGCTCATATTTACCCTAGGAAAATTGGTGAAAGTGGGTAAATGTGGGAGGAGGTGGTTATATCGACTCACATAGCTAAGTGTTTTGGCCATGTAAATCCTACTAACTTCTTGACAACTCATCCTGCTGAAGTGGAAATTCAAATTTCTCCATTTGACCAAGGAACAAGTCAAATGAAGTCTTAATTTCTTGCTACAATTTAACACTCCCTCTTAGCAAGAAAAGTGTTATGAACAACTCCAATCTTTCTCCTATGGAACTCGAACTTGCCTTTGGACAAATCCTTTAGATTTATGCATCTTTCTTGTCTATAGAAATATACTGTAACATGACAATCCTCCTCACCACAAAATCTCTGAGGTGATGGTACCTGATGTCTATATGCTTGGACCTATCATGAAACAATGGATTTTCAAAGGGATTTATACATCTCTGGTTGTCATAGTGGATCAATCTAGGCTCCATCCCAACACTTAAGAGACCAACTAGGATCTTCCTTGTCCAAATAGCCTTGTATTATTCTTGACTAGTATCCATATACTTGGCCTCTGCTGAGCTAAGTGCTACAAATATTTGTTTCTTTCTATACCAAGAAACTATTGTTGACCAAACATTGGAGAATGATCCTGGCATGCTCTTCCTATTTTAGGGTCTCCTTTTCCAATCTACATTTGTGAAGGTTGGAACTTCAATCCATCAATGCGCCTGTACCATAAACTAAATTTGGTTGTGCCTCTGAGATATCTTAGAATTTTTTTTGATGATTTCTAGTGAAGCTTGGTAGGATCCACCTTGAACTCACGAAGCTAGTTCACTACAAAACAAATATCAGGCCTTGAGTTCACAAAGTACACCAAGTACCCCACCAACTATCTATAGATAGTGCCATATATTTCCTCCCTTTATAAGCATCCTCTTTCCTTCATTTAGTACCTGGAGGAGTATCCATGGGTTTGAAATCCTGCATATGGAACCCATAAAGGATTTCAGAGGTGTACTTTCCCTCTTCAAAAAATATTTCTCTATCTCCTTACCGCATCTCCAATCTAAGGTATTAATGCATCAAACCTATATCATTCATCTCAAACTCTCTTGCAATGTCCTCCTTGCAATACTAGATCAACTTGTCATTTCCTATCAATAAAAAATCATCCATATAGAGAACTAAGATCATCATACTACCATCTACCAAAATGTAGCAGAGATTGTGATTTGGTTCACTCTTAGTGAAGCCCAATCCATTGATATAAGACTATATGTGAGTGTACCAAGCAAGAGGTGTTTTCTTGAGACCACAGAGGTCTCTCTTGATACTACAGACACGTGTCTCCTTTCTAAAGGTATCGAACCCCTCAAGCTTCTCAATATAGATCTCTTCCTCAACCACTCCATTGAGGAAGGAAATCTTAACATCTATTTGGTGGATCCTCCACCCCAACTATGCTGTCAATGCAAGTATGGTCCTAATAGATGAGCATATTACCATAGGGGAAAATGCCTACTCATAACAAATCCCCTCAATCTGTGAGAAGCATTTGCCCATATATTAAGCCTTATACTTCTCAATACTACTATGAACTACATGTTTCACCTTATACTACCACCTAGAACCAATAACATATTTTCCCTCAAATCTAGAAACAACCTCTCAAGCATCATTCTTCATGATGGATTCATACTCGTCCACCATGGAATTCTAGCCACACTTGTTGGGAAACAACCTCTTCAAAAGAAGATGGCTTAGAAAATCTCAAGTCTATCATGAATGCAATATATCCTGCATATCTATCTCATGATCCCCTCTTTCTGGAAAGGAACTAGGAACTCCAACCTGCTCCTCAACTTCGTGAACTAATATATCAATAATCCCTGTCCTCTTCCTCCCTTCTCTAGAAGGCTTGGTGTGAGAGGGTGCCTCCACTCAATTTGCTCTTTGCTCCTCCACATGTGGCTACTCCACATCATCCTCTTGGAATGTCCTATTACCTTTGAGCAAGATCTAACTCTATGGATCTGACTGAGCCTTCTCCTTTGGAACTATAAGCTCCTCTTTTAGTGGTATGCTTAGCTCTCGCTTTATAGAACTCTTCATAGATTTATCCTCATAAAATATAAAATCCCTCCTCATAAGAGCCATCTTGAGTGAAGCAACATACACTTGGTAAATATGAGGTGCCTTAGTATAACCTACAAAGATCCCTCTCTCTGTAGTGAGCTCCAACATTTTCCTACTATCTTTGGAGATGTGGAAATAGTTTATGGATCCAAAAATGTGAAAGAGTGAGACATCTGGCTTCCCGATAGTGAAATCCTCCTTAGATGTAATCATTCCAAGAAGTTTGTCAAGGTTGCGGCTCTGCAATTAAACAAATGTATTGTAAGCTTCTTCCCACACGGATAATGATGATTCCTTGTCATGCAACATTTCTCTAGAAACTCCTACAATACTTATATATTTCCTATCTGCGACCCAATTTTGTTGTTGGTTGTGGGGTGAAATTTGCTCCGCTCTAACACCCTCCTTGGCACATAATTATTTTAAGGAATTAGACACATACTCTCCTCCATTTTCACTTCTTAGGGATTTAATTTTTTTTCCAGAGTAATTTCCAACTAAGGCTTTAAATTCAACAAACTTTGAATAATCCTCATCTTTATTCTTCATGAAATAGATCCAACATTTACGGTAAAAATTGTTTATCAATATCAGATAATACTTGTTCTTTGCAGTTGAGATTATGGAGAAAATGGTCCACCCACATTTGAGTGAACTTGCTCCAATATGGATTCAACTCTTCTATCTTAGACCTTGAAGAAGGATTTAACATATTTTCGAAGAATGCATCCCTTGCAAGCATCATGTTGATCAAGAGTGCATTTTGGAAGTCTACTGGTGATCTAGTGCATTATTTTGAAAGATCCATATTGCAGGTGTCCCATGCACCTATGCCAGAGCTCTCCAACATCTCGACCATGGACATGTTATTCCTTTCTACTTAATGAAACACATGCATCCACCTCTATATTTTAGAGATTTTTAATCTAAAAACCATTTTCTTTTACTTGTCCAGTAAAAATATGCTTAAGATAAGCCTTCCCTATATTGAACACCACATCATATCCTCTATCTTCAAGTACAACTACAAAAACTATATTTTTCTTCACGCCAAGAACATACATTACATTCTTTAGGTGAATATGGGAGCTTGACTCCCTCTTAAAGGTGACAATGTGAATCCCTTTGGTACCATACCTTCCATCATCTCCAAGATCTACGTGTAGTTGTAGGTCCTCCTCTAAGCTACTGAAGAACTCCGTATTTCTTTTCATATGAAATGAAGCACCAGAGTCTATGTACCATGCACCAGCTTGTAAAATAATTTCCATGCAAGTAATGAGGGTGAAATATGACTCGAATTATGATGTGAGATAATCTCCTCTTTCTCTTGCTGTAAGGTTTTTACTAGATTTCTTGTGTGGATACTTGGTTACATAGTGTCCATATTGATGGCAATGAAAGAATTTAATTTTACTGAGATATTTATTCTTGCCATTTTTCTAGCTATATTTTACCTTGTCTTGGGCCTTCTATTCTTTGGATTTCCTTTCCTTTCCCACTAAAGAAAACTTTTCTTCCTCATTAGTTTTGGTTGTGACTACATTTGTAGTGTTTCTTCTAATCCATTCCTGTACCAAGTCAGACCAAAGTCTCTCCCAATCTAGGAGCTTCTCTCTTCCAATAAATGAATCATGATAGTCGTGGTAGGAATTTGGTAAGCTCATAATCTTAGATGGAGGAATAGTCTTTCCAACTCCTCCTATTTCATCTATCACCTAAGTGAATATGGATAGGTATTGAACAATAGTTTCATTTTTACCCATTTGAATGTTCCTAAGATTATCCATCAATGTCAGATTCCTAGCATCATTTTTTATTTCAAATAGATATGTGAGATTTTTTCACATTGCAAAAGTATTCTCCTTTCCATGGAAATCCAAAACCACACGGTATCTAACTCCCTCCAAGATAATTCTCTTGGAATTTTCACTATATTTATTCCACTGAGCTAGCTATTATGCATCCAATGATGTTGTTTTTGGAATATCTATTTCATGTACTCTAACACTCCATTATCATCCAACACAACTTCCATCATGTATTTCCAAGTAAAAAATCGAATTTCCCCCCAATGCATACTCAAGCTTCAATCCATTGAAATACATTATTCCTACACAAAAGAAATACCTACACCACAAATCTATTATTTGAAATTTCTTTAAAATATGATTAGGAACCTAGTTTCTATGTAGTTTTTGATAAATCTCATACCAAGTAGAATAACTTAAAATTCACAATTGCTAATGAAATCATTTTGAAATTAGTAGACACGAATTTCTTCTACTAAATTCTGTAGAAGGAAAACTGACAAGAGAAACACATGAAATCATTTAATTACAATGAGAAATTTTTTTAATAGGGAAACCAACTGGGAAAAAACCATCCTTTGTTTGTATTATATTAGATGAGAAAAATTATTAATTACAATGAATGCTTCAATGCTTGAAGATCAATCTGCACTGCAATTCTAATCTCCTCTTGAGTCTGCTCTGGCCAATACTTAGCCAAAATAGGCTTCCTACTTCCTCTTATTTTCTTGCACAATTCCTCCTCCTAAAGAATAGGGAAAATATTATAAGAGAAATAAATTACCTCCTCAATATAACATATCTACACTCAGTAGTATACACTAATAACTACAATGTGCCTTTTCTCTCTAGCTTCAATAGGCAATTCGAATTGCATGCATGACTATGCCTATTTTTAGTAAATTGACTAGTTAACTGAGAGTTATTTGAATTTAAAATAGTTAAAATACTCAACCAAACTCATACTGACTCTATTCTAGATTAGATCTCAAATAAATAACTTTCACTAAAGATAACCCCTCTAGATAACTAAATCTTAGCCACCAAGTTGCAAACAATTCTACTTCTATCGCACAAGCTCTAATTAACTAACTTAACTAAGTGATTTGGCCATGTCACTCTTGATAACTACATGAAATCTCATTCTATTGAAGTGGAAGTTCAAATTTCTCCATTTAACTAAGGAACAAGTCAAATGAAGCCTTTTTCTTGCTACAATTTAACTTTTAAGGAGACAAAAAGTGTTACAACAAATGAACCTAGAAGTGATGAAGATCAGATGAATGGATGGAAGAGACAACTACCAAAATCATTTCAGAAGGAGATGGAAGGAGTGTTGTATCAAAGGGTATCCAAGCAAACCAAAGGTAAAGAGTACTTCCAGTTTTTAATGAAATGGAAGAACCAAGCAACCAAGAATGCCACTTGGATGATAGTAATATATTTACGAGTATGGTACAAACATTGAAAGCCTTATGAACAATTATTTTCTTCATTGGGATTCTATTGCAAGAACATATACTGAAATTAGGAGAATTTTGAGGTATAAAATGGACCTCCTAAGAAAAGTGTACAACAAAAATAAACTTTATAATAACCTATTGTAGTAGCTAAAACCACCCTCCAAAATTTTACCTTAGCTTCATTTTGGAGCCGCCCTATGAATCTTTCACAACAGCATGTCTTGCCTTGTCATGTACACAAGCTTCAGTGGTTTTGTTACAAAATGATAACCTATCCATCAAAGCTTTTTTCATCCCCCTCATAGGTTGTTTCTCTGGACTAGGTCTAGCTCCAGGCTGGAAAAATCCCTCAAGAAATTGTGTAATTTTGGAAGGAAACCAACCTTCCCTCCAAAAATTATGCAATTATATTTAGAAGCCTGCTGGCTCCAGAATTGTGCAAATCTTCCTGTCACTATTCAATGGAAAAATTTCACAATTCCTCCTAGTAGGGCTGCTCAGCCTAGAAATTTCATAATTCTGGGCAGTAGTCAGCTGCTTTTCTCAGAAATTGTTCAATCCCTTTGGGAAGCTAGCCCATCTCCCTCACAGAAATGCACATTTCCCCCCCTTAGTTGAGCAGACTATTTCATGTGTAATTTGAGTTGATCGGTTCCCTCTGAGATCGAGCAAAATTGATTTGGATTCATGGAATACTCCTCCCAAGGAAACATGCAAAGGCATCCCTTGATTAAGGGATCTATTTTTAGCACCTGGAGGTTACATATAAGGATCATTTTAGAAGCCCCCACCAAGTGTCACTTTTCTTAGATTTGTGGCATATGCATCACAACTTGGATTCTATCGAAACTCACCAAATGGACGTTCCAAATCTCATTCCTCACATCGACCTTGCAGCTCTGACATCCCACATTTCATCTAGGAGTCATTGGTACATTCAAATCAGTTGTCTTGGGGTAAGTTTGCCTTTCATGTCATGCATTACATTTCTGTCGCTTTTTGTGTTTCTCTTTGTCTGAGTGTTTTCTATTTGATTTCAGTGAGTGCTTATTGTCATTTTGATGTATGTTAGCTTGTATAAGTACCATTTTAATTTTTAGCTCACATCTCACTATTGTGGCATGCATGACACTATTTTGCATGAATGGTTGCTATTGCAGTGACTCACTTCACACACATGCATGCTTATCCATTTTCTGAATCCTGCACTTGTTGTTTGCATGAATGATCATTCACTATCGGTTGCAATTATCTCACCATGCATTCTGACATCTCATGTTTACAGTCACCTACTAGCTGCACTGGGTTGCCTTTGCTTGGACCATGCATTGCCCAGCTAGCACTGCGCGTTTCCGGAAGCGAAGGCTCTGCCTTCCCTCTAGAATTTGTGTAAGTTTGGCCCAACACTAACCTCCAGGCTTGCATTATGCAATTCTTGGAGAAATTGTCCTGATGGCTGTAGGAATTGCGTAATGCAATTTGCTGGTCGCATGTCACTATTGACTGAAATTTCACATTGCGCAATTTTAGTCCTCAGTAGGTTAGGATGGATTGTGCATTGCACAGTTCTAGCAGTCACCCAGCCTCCTGACATCCTGGATTGTGCCTTGTGTAGTTTTGGCAGTTAGTCTCCCAATGAAAATTACACAACCTTCATGATCAACCACAAAGGTATGTTGCAAGTCAGTTCTCAAGTTCGTTTTGGTTTTCAAATGACAGATTGCTTGACATGAGTGTTGCCATGTCTCCAAGTATTGTAGGTGTTTACCAGCCTCTCAGCAACACAGGTACAATGGTTTGCAGGAGAGAAGAGTCGAAGACAATGTTTAGAGCACACCTGGTGATGTAGTTGATCAAGTTTCTATGAACTTACCTACCCACGAAGACATCAAGTTGTTTGTAGACAAGGACATCAAGATATGATGGTAGCAACATCACAACAAGAAACACCATCAACAACAACTGAAGGCATCATACCGATGCAATTAACACAAGAGGATGATTGTTGAAAACACATTGGCATAACAAAGTTGCAAGCTCAAGCAGATCCACCTGTGATGAAAAGAATTTGGAGACTCAGGCTATGAGGTGACGACACGACATGAAGATCACGCGAAGGCAGAGAATGGAATAGAGAAGGAGTTGCATGTGTTGAGGCAACAACTCGAGGAAGAACAGGATCTGCATAGACAAGAGAATGAGTTGCAGTAGGAACAAGTACAGTAGGGGCGCAACATGCATTCACAGATGAAACTGTAGTCGTACAAGTTATAGATCCATCCCAGTAGCTGGCATGGAGCAGACAAGGTGAGCATTGTTTTTGATCGCATGCAATGAAATTCAGCAGCATGCATGTCACTATGAACACACATGTGATCTCGCCCATTTGGCACACTCATCGAGGCAAGGATAAGAAGCAAGTCCAACTGGAGCTAAACATGTATTTTGAAAAGTTGATGCGGAAGGCCACCAATACATGCTTGGAGATCAGCGCAGACATGACTCATAAACATGTTGCTAGTATGGTCACATTGAGGATGACCATGCACATGCTATTAGACGAGTTGGATGGAGGAGCTGTATCAGTGTACCCAGATGCAACGAAGGTAAGAGTTTGCTTTAGCAAGATGTCACCATTGAGCGCACGGACACCATCATAGACAAACAAGCTTGGCCTCAATTTTCCACCATCGACCATCACAAGGATGTTAAGAGTTCATCTCACCACAACGGTCTGAGTGTTAGTGGTGTCCTGCATGGCTTGCTCAAGTCATTTTGTCTCACATGGGTACATGTGAAGATTGTATGTAATTCCTTGTCAAGTGTAAGTTCAAGTGTTGATAGTGGATGTAACAGTCATAGAGTAGAGGAAGAGTAATGAGGGTAGATGAACTGTCACAAAGGGGAATGTGAAGGGCCACCCCACACTTTCTTATAAATAGTCCTTCATAACTCATTTTAGGGGCTTTTGGTCTGCCAAGCTTCGATAGGAGTATCTTAGAGAAAGCTTGGACAATATTGTAACGCGCCTTGGCTTCTCCACTATGCACAACAAGTATATCTCTTTGGAGGACTAGGTGTTTGGGGCTACAACGTTTTTCTATTAGAACTAGTAGTTGGACATGGATGTATTGTATAACTAGAACTTACACTTCTTAATATAACAAAGCTGTCATGTTTTCATGCATATGTTGTTATTGTAGTTGGACTATTCTAGTTTTTAGAAATATATGTTATTTAACTTACACATTTATGTATGAAATATTTTGTATGAAATTGTGTGAGTCTTGTTGCAGACATGTTGTTGGTTTAACCATGACTTTGGATTGCTCGCTATCTTTCTTTCTCGCCAGTGATGCATCTTCGCTCATGTGTTCACTTCCAAGCCAAATACTATTACAAGTTTCCAAGGGGTGCACTCACCGCACCCTCAATGTGTTAGAATATCTCATGCACCATCCTTGACTTACTATAGCTGTCACATTGTTGCTACCAACAGGGACATATTACTTGCCTCTGTGCAAAACTGTGATCAAGACATTACTATACGACCCACTGTTGGGACTCCTACACTGAACGGTCTGAGGTCTAATTGGGACTTATTATCGGGGAGATCCTCTAACATGTTGGTGGGTCCAACACCATCAAAATTTATGGTACTAGAAGGAGGGCCAGATGACAAGTTGAGCCCTCATCATCTGTTTTGAATTTTCACACATCTATCATGGAGTTTGTTATAGTTCAACCTCCGAAATATGTGTCCAACGGACATATCTTTCACATCGAGAGGGAGTTCTAGGATCACTTGTTACAAATCACATATGATGGTGAAGGTGAAGTGGCCTAGCCTGACCACTTAGATGAATTCCATGCTCTCATGGAGGGAATGGAAGATTTTAATGAAATAGAGGTATGTTCACTGCTCACACACACATTTCATGACCACCCATCACAATGGTGTGGCACACTACCCCATAACTCCGTGCACTCATTCAAGCAATTCAACAATCTAATCGAATTTGTTTTCCACCATTTTGATCCTGAAGTACTTGATAAAAAATGTTAAAATAATGGAAGGCCCCGCATGAATCACCTATGGAGTTTTCATAGCGCTTACATCTATTCATGTTTGAAGCCCTGAAAAGTCAAATGAAATTTTAGTATCTCATGGACACATTTGAATATTTCCTTATCCAATCTATCAATCCCAAGAAGAAGTTCAAGCTCAAACCCCATTCAACATACTTTGATGATGGAGTTGCACAATCATAGACACACACGGTCGCTGTCACAAGTGACTGTCCACCATCCCCTCATCATACAACTCCACCATAGTGAAGTGATGTGGGAGAGAATGAATACACATCTATTCAACTCTCACATCCTCTAACATTTATCCTTTCAATTTTCACATGGGTTATCACATGTATTTCGTACCTCAACCTCCTTCCTTGTATTCTGATCATCCTCCATATTGCACTGTCTTTTGTTCTTCCATTACAAACTCTACACATTTTTTTAATGAGGATCGATCTATTGATGGAGTTGGTGTTGCACAACCAACATGCGCTCTCATTCATGAAGAGTATGACTGGGACCTTGAACATCCACCAGTAGCAGAGGATCATCCATGTATGTCCATACCTCCTCTATTTTTTCTTGACCTCCTTGGTGATCTTGCCATCCCAGATTTTTCATATGTATCTCCATCCATGGAAGCACCCATTTTTGATCATTCGTCAGACACATCGGATGTCAATTCATCATTCGACAATGGAGAGAACCAATCTTTCTTTGAACATCCACTAGATTTTTCATCTATATTTTCCGAAAACACATAGGATGGGCATTCTTGCTTCTCATCTACCCCTCTGTGTGATTCATCAACTCATGAGGATGTTTCCCAACATCTTGAGTTTTTTTATCTTGGTTGTCGTGATATCTTTACCTCATCATCTGATCATGATGCTAATTCACTTGTTGTTAACCCATCTAAGCCACAGGTCTACGATGATCCATTTGTCAATGAAGTTTAAACCCTAAAAACTGTCGAGGCACTTCAGCCCAAGCTGATGCTTATGTCAGACCTTGGTGTCCTAAGGTCGGTTTCACTTCTGATCAGGAAATTGTTCAAAAATGCAAGGCTCCTCATCGCTCATTTTTATGTATTTAAGATCAATACAGCACTCGGATTTCACTTCCTCCACTCGAACTACACAATCCCATCGCTCATGCATTGGAGGAACCTTACTCAAAAAGCACACTTGCGCAAGGAAAGTGGTCTAACTTCCTCACATGTGCTTGCATGTCATAATCAAGAGTGCGCATATTCTTAACATCTACACATAGTGTCACACAACATCATTGTAAGTCCATAGAGTGCATGTCATGCACTTTCACTGATTTTTGTTCTGTGGATGCTTGTAAGCTCAGAGTGTGTCTATATTCATTGTTGTATCTTTCATATGTGTTGGTTTGCACAGTTGTGCTCTTCGCGAGCCATGCCTTCATCGACATGGGTCAACCAATGTGTCGGTGGCTGCATTGGAAGTATCACTTCATGTGAGATGACCCATGCACTCTTAGCTTAGGAGTAGGAGTAGTGTTTTCTTTTTGAGTTGTTTTCTTGCATGCATGTTTGCTTCTTTCTTTGTATGTTTGTCTGTTCTCTTGTTTATTTTCTTAGTCACTTTGCTTTCACATTTTCTTATGCTTATTTCTTTTCCTTTTGGTTTTTTTTCTTGTTATTGTTTGTAGGTTACTTTCGCATGGACCATGTGTGACTCTTGAAACAAGAAAGGTAAAGTACAAGAGGCCTTGTGTAGATATCACTACTTGGTTGTCTATCAACCTACCTCCATATGAAGAACTTGTTACTCTTAGTCCATGATACGTCGATGGAAAATACGTACTATTCGAAGTGAGTCTTGGTGAAAACACAACGCTTGCACACTAAATAGTGTCACCTAATCTAGTTGGTTGTTCTTGGGTTAACCCTTAGCAACTCAGTCAAGTAGAGTAGGGTGAGGGGGAAAACCTTTATAAGAATGCCAGAGGTATAAATAAACTACTTCTTTGAAGGAATAACCTCTTCTAATCTGAATAAGTCAGGATCCCTCTTCTACCTCTGAAATGAATAAGTGCTATGCACAGTTATGAAAACAAAAAATAAAAAAAGTGAAAAGTGAAAAATTTAAAAAAATTTAAAAATGAATAAGGTGAAAGAAGTCAAAGGATTCCTATGCAGAGGTGATGCAAGTAACTCCGACAGGGTATTGAATAAGCTCACTCACATCGGAGCGATGCTTGCTTTCCTATGTGACTCCACCAGGGTACTATCTAGGCCTGCTGGCAGCAGAGCAACACTAGAGATGAAACTAAGACTCTAAAGACTATACTGATTTTGCACCAATATACTCCTCAATCCTAATCGAAACAACTGTGTTGGCTTGGAATGTGATTCAATCGACTAGAGCTTGGTAGATTCTACATCTTACAATCAAGCAAGTGTGAAAACCAAGACAAACTGAGAGCTGAACAATACGTTTGGAGGTGTTAGACTTGATTTTCATGAACAAGGTCAATTCAAAGAGCTAGAGTTCTACCAATGTGTCGCCAAGTGTTGTAGCAGCTACAACCACCCTCCAAAATTTTACCTTAGCTTCATTTTGGAGCCCCCTACCAACCTTTCACAAAAGCATGTTTTACCTTGTCAAGTACACAAGCTTTAGTGATTTTCTTATAGAATGACAACTTGTCCATTAAAGCTTCTTGCATCAGCCTCATAGGTTGTTTCTCCAGACTTGGTCCAGTTGTAGGCTGAACAAATCCCTCAAGAAATTCTACAATTCTGGAGGGTAACCAACCGTCACTCTAGAAATTGTGCAATTCTATCTAGGAGCTTGCTGGGCTCTAGAATTGCACAAATCTCCCTATCACTGTTCATTGGAAAAATTACATAATTCCTCCCAGCAGGGCTGTTCAGCTCAGAAATTGCCAATTCTAGGAAGTAGTTAGTTGCTTTGCTTAGAAATTGCATAATCCCTTTGGGAAGCTAGCCCATTTCCCTCCCAGAAATGCACATTTTTTCCCCTCAACTGAGCATACTATTGAATGCACAATTGGGTTGACCGGTTCCCTCTGAGACCGAGCAAAAATGATTTGCATGCGTGGACTACTCCTCCCAAGGCAACATGTAAAGGCATCCCTTGATTCAAGGATCTATTTTTAGCAGCTGGAGGTTACATGCAAGGATCATTTCAGAAGCCCCCACCAAGTGTTTCTTTTCCTAGATTTGTGGCATGCGTGTCACAACCTCAACTCTATCAAAACTCATCAACTAGACACTGCAAAGCTCATTCCTCACATTGACCTTGCAGCTTTGACATCCCACATTGCATTTAGGAGTCGTTTTCACATTCAAGTCAGCTGTCTTCGGGTAAGCCTGCTTTTCATGTCTTATGTTGTGTTTCTGTCACATTTTGTGTTTCACTTTGTGTGAGTATTGTCTACTTGATTTTAGTGAGCGCTCGTTGTCATTTTGATGTATGTTAGCTTGTAGAAGCACCATTTCAGTTTTTTGCTCGCATCTCACTGTTGTCGCATGGATGACACTGTTTTACACAAATGGTTGCCGTTATGGCGATTCACTTCACAAACATGCATGCTTTCCCATTTTCTGAATCCCGCACTTGTTTTTTGCATGAATGATCATTCACTCTTTTTTGCACTCATCTCACGATACATTAAGAATTCTCATGTTTTCAGTTTCCCGTCGGCCATACTGGGTTTCCTTTCCCCAGACCGCACCTTACGCGGCTAGTACTGCGCATTTCTAGAGGTGAAGGCTCTACCTTCCCTCTAGAAATTGCGCAGGTCTAGCCCAACAATGACCTCCAGGTTTGCATTGTGCAATTCTTGGAGGCAGTGTCCTGCTAGCCCCAGAAACTGCGTAATGCAATTTGCCGGTTTCATGTCACTACTAGCTGAAATTGCGCATTGTGCAGTTTCAGTCCTTAGCAGGCTAGCTTGAATTATGTATTGCACAGTTCTGGCAGGCAGTCAGCCTCTTAACAATCAAGACTATGCCTTGCACAGTTTTGGCAGTCAGTCTCCTGACCTCCAGGCGGAAATTGCTCAACCTTCATGATTAGTCGTACAAGTATGTTGCAAGTCAGTTCTCAAGTTCGTTTCGGTTTTCGATAGACATATTTATTTCCATGAGTGTTTCCATGTCTCGAGGTATTGCAGGTGTTCATATTCCTCTCAGTAGCATATGTACAATACTTTCTAGGAGAGCAAAGTCGAAGACACAATTCAAAGCACACATGGGGATGTAGTCGATCAAGTGTCTATGAACCTGCTTACCCATGAAGACATAAAGTTGTTTGTAGAAAAGGCCATTAAGATATGATGGCAGTAGCATCATAGCAATCAACACCATCAATAGCAGTTGAAGGTAGCATACCGGATGCAACAAATGCAAGAGGATGGTTTTTGACAACACAAAGGCAAAAAAAGTTGCAAGCTCAAGCAAATCCACTTGTGATGAAATCAACTTTGGAGACTCAAGCTATGAGGTGACAATGCGACATGAAGGCTGCGTGAAGGCAGAGAAAAAAATAGAGAAGGATTTGCATGTGCTGAAGTAGCAACTCGAGGAAGAACAAGAGCTGCATAGATGAGAGAATGAGTTACAACAGGAATAGGTACAATAGGTGGCATAACATGCCTTCACAGATAAAACTATGGTTGTACAAGTTATAGATCCATCCCAGTAGCTCGCATGGAGTAGACAAGGTGAGTAGTGTTGTTGATCGCATGTAAGGAATTCAGCAGCATGCATGTAATTGTGCACACACGTGCGATCCCACCCATTTGGCACACTCACTAAGGCGAAGACAAGAAGCAAGTCCAAATGGAGCTAAACATGTATTTTGACAAGTCGATGCACATGACCACTAGCATATGCTTGGAGATTAGCACAGACACTATGCATCAACATGTTTCCAGTTCACTCGTACCCTAGACGACCATGTGCATGCTATTAGACGAGTTGGATGAAGGAGCCATATTAGTGTACTCGAATACAATGGAGGCAAGAGTTCACTTCAACAAGATGCCACCATTGAGCGCACAGAAACCATCACAGATGAACAAGCTTGACATTAGTTTTCCACTAATGACCATCATAAGGATGTCAAGAGTTGGTCTCACCACAATGGTCTGAGTGTTAGTGATGTATTGCATGGCTTTCTCAAGCCATTTTGTCTCACGTGGGTACATGTGAATATTTTATGTAACATCCTGTCAAGAGTAAGTTCAAGTGTGATAGTGGATGTAGCACTCATAGAGTAGATGAAGAGTCATGAGGGTAGATGAATTGTCACAAAGGGAAATATCAAGGGCCACCCAACCCTTTGCTATAAATAGTCTCTCATAACTCATTGTAGGGGCTTTTGGTTAGCCAAGCTTCTATACGATTATCTTAGAGAAATCTTGGAAAATATTGTAACATGCCTTGGCTTATCCACTGCGTAGAGCTAGTATATCTATTTTGAGGAGTAGGTGGTTGTGGCTGTAAGGTTCCGCTATCAGAGCTAATGGTTGGACATGGATCTATTGTATGACTGGAACTTACACTTCTTAATATAACAGAGCCATCACATTTTCATGCATATGTTGTTATTGTAGTTGGACTATTCTGGTTGCTTTATCAATGTGTGTTATTTAACTTACATATTTGTGTATGAACTATGTTGTATGGAATTGTATGAATCTTGTTGCAGATGTGTTGTTGGTTTAACCATCACTTTGGATTGCTCATTATCTTGCTTCCTAGCTAGTGATGCATATTTTCTTGTGTGTTTCCTCTAAGTCGAGTACTATTACAAGTTTCCAAGGGGTGCACTCACCTCACCCTCAATTTGTTTGAACCTCTCATGCACTGTCCTTGACTTACTACAGCTACCACACCCTTGCTACCAATAGGGACATCTTACTTTCCTCTGTGCGAAACTGTGGTCAAGGCATTACCATACGACCCATTACTGGGACTCCTACACCAAACGGTTTGAGGTCTAATTGGGACTTCTTACAAGGGATATCCCATGACATGTTGGCGAGTCCAACACCATCAATAGAACCAATAGGATTCAAGATGATGATGTCAACCATGGGAGATGATTCACCATTTTTGGAGTTAAAAAGTAAAAGTATTAAAAAATAATAAAATAATAAAACCACATTTTGAACACGCATTTTCAACTTATCTCCCTAAATTTTTAATCAAGTTTCGAGTGGGGGTACTCATTCAATGTAAAATTTAATTCATCATCAAAGCAATACCCATGCTGCATACTTTCGATGGACCCTCCTACATGAAAAATGAGAAATACATGAAAACACATGATTGCAATCATGGTTTTCATGGATTTCTCATTTTTCATGTACCAGGGTTCATTAAAAGTATGAAACATGGGTACCCCTTGGATGATTAATCAAATTCTAGATCCAATGAGTGTTGCCACTGGAAATTTGAGTAAATTCATATGGAGATATGTTGAAAATATGAGTTGAAAGGCTCCAAACCTTTCTGTAATGAAATAGGAAATTACCCAAGGCATTACTACTAAACATGCGAGATATCGTAGGGAAGCTGATGCTTTATATTCGGACACTTCCAATTATTATTTTATAATTTCCTTAGAAGGCCCATTTTATACCTCAAAATTCCACTAATGCTAAATTCATCTTTGACCTTCTTAGATCAAAACACATTTATGAAAGGTACTTTTCTTCCTTAATTTTTTATTTTATTTATAATATTTTATTAAATGTAATCTTTAATGTGTCTATGTTGATAAGAAGTTGGATGAATTCCATTTGGTTTCTATGTAAAGGGATAAACTCTTCCAAATTAAGGATCTATTAGATAATCTATAAAATAGGTATATTTTATTAAATTAAGTACAAGAACATTATGTAATTGAATGTATAGAGGGAGTGAGAGTTAGAATGGGGAGCATGAGACTCTGGGTTTGGATTGTAAGAGAGAACGACTATACACAATTTTGTGCAGTTTTAATAATTCCTCTATTATTGAATACTTAAATTGACGTGTATTATATTGTGTATATCTCTATGTGATTGAAGGAAGCAAATTATATTTCAGACGATGAAGAAGAGAATTTCATGAAGAAACTCCAGGTAGGAACATGAAATTTTAGAGGTAAGTTTCCTTTCAAATATTTTTCCTCTGGAATGGTTGGTTACTACACTGATAAATATCCTTATAAAGAAAATCATGAGATAGGGAAGAATTCTTCAAAAGAGAATGTTGAAGGAAGGCTTGATAACAAGAAAAGTTTTTATACTCATGAATATAGTGAATATTCTTTCAATAATGAGGATGTTGAATATAATCGAGATTATCAATTGCTTATGGAATTTGAAGAAAAATGTTGTTGGCATTATGATGCATGTGTTGTACTTGATGACAATTCACTTGTAATAGAACAAGTATATGGTAACTAGATGAATCTATAGGGAAAACCAGAGGTGACAAAATGTTGGAACATAATAATGGGTCAAAGGTTTACGGATTCGAATCAGAAGCTTGATATGGGAAATTAGGTGTTGTCCTTGATGGAAACCTACCTGATGAGTTGTCCATGATGACAACCCTTTTGATGAATGGACTACTTGATAAAGGTGTAAACAGGATCTAACAGAATGCATGACAATTTTGTTTACATATGTGACAAAATGCAAGACAATTCAGAGGAATGAGTTCATAAATGATAAAGTAACGGAAACTCATATTATAACAAGTCAATTCATAGGTAACATAGTAATGGCACAGAAGAAAAAAATGATGGGACAAAGGATTACAGACCAGAATCAATAATTTGAGGAAAGAGAATGTTTTAAGTTGTATAGGCTATTTAACCTAGTCTAAGTCATGTATACACGTGGGTACAAAGAATAAAAGGCTTGTATATGTATGCATGCAGTTCCACAGAAGGAAAAACACATATGGGATGGAAAATTAAGGTTAAATAATACCAGGGGTTCCTACCATGGTATTGACACATATTAATAAGTGTGGCAAAGAATATTGATCTCATCAAAGAATACCATCGGCATAACTATGGTTTTGACTAGAGTTATTGAAAAAAGATAAAACTATATAAGGAGGTGAAGATCAAAGTGTGAGAGTGTGTAAGTGATGAAATTATTATGAAGAGTTAGATCAAAAAAAAATATGCATGTTATGGGTTATTGATGCTTTACTTGATCTGAACTAAGTGCACACCTAAGTTCTTGATGATGGATCAGACCGAATATATTTGAAATAATTATGCACTAATGATGGATCGGGATAATGAGACCTGAAATGACTTATCATTGTATGATATGATAATGGATAGGCTATCTCAGTGCTAACACATGTTTCATCCTTTAAATCCTATGATATGCATATATCTGAAGTCTTGAAATGCTGCGAAGTTATAAGTCATTATTTGCATATCTATACGTAGGTTCACCTCGATGAAGGCACATATACACACAGATTCGACACTTCCAAGTAGTATATGTAGAGGAAGGGCATGGTCTTCGGAAATGATCGATCTATCTGATTAGTGCTGCTATTTTACTACTATTTGTCAATGATGTCTTCATTAGATCTGAAGTTAAACTGATTGTATAAGGAGATTGAGTTTGGCTGACTAATTGATTGAGTAGGAAGGGTGATCTTTGCTGCTATCTATTTAGAACTTTGAAATATGACAACAAATCTTCTGAATGTCTTTGGTTGGTTTATTTTTGGGTTTAGAAGTTTTATGATTCTGTATATTTAGAGATATACGCAGGTTGGGTTACAGAAAGTGGCGTATACACACAGGTTTTCCTCATTAAAGTAGCGTATACATTTTGACATATGGCTCTTGAGGTTGCAGTTGGTTCTGGTTGTTTCTACAATGTTCTTAGTTTAGTTTTGGGTACTGGTTATAGTGATATGACTGCTCTAGTTGATTAGTTGAATTTTGATGAAGTGTCAGTTGATTTGGTTTTGAGTGAATGGTTGATTCAGTTGTATCAAAAATTGATGATTGGGTGATTCAGTTGTGTCATTAGTTTCAATTATTGGTTGATTAAAAATAGATTTTTGGGTTTCAGTTATGTCAGATATTGATGATTCAGTTTCAGTGATTGATTGATTCAGTTATGTCAGAGATTGATGGTTGGGTTTCAGTGATTGATTGATTCAGTTGTGTCAGAGATAAATGATAGTGTTGAAGTGATGAGCTATAGTTTGATTTTTTATATTGAGCTTAAGTGTTGTTAATGGGTCTAGTATGATAATTTGATGAAACATGGCCTACAAGTTATGATGTGTTGAAGCAAGTGGATCTATTCTGAAAATTTGATGAAACATGGTCCATGGAGGACGTTGAGGGTTGTAGCCTTCAGCGAGAAAGTCGAAGCTTGCTTCCAGTAGTAGTTGGTGATTAGATTAGGGTGTTGGAGTTCCCTTTCAGCAGAAGCTAGAGAAAGAGTGAAGGTTGTAGCCTTCTATAGGCCAATGCCTATGTACTGGTAAACATATGCGCCAGTACAAGAGCTAGGGGTTGTAGCTCCCTTCTAGTAGAAGTTGGAGAACGAGATAAGGTTGTAGCCTTATGTAGGTCAGTGTCTATGTACTGGTAGTATGAGTCTATGCTAGTACAAGATTGTAAACATCTTTTTTTTTTTTATTAAAAAGAAGACAGAGACAAGAACAACAAGTAGTTGTCTCCCGCATTAGGTTTCCACCTTAAATCCTGGTGTTCATGTGTGTTTCTTATGTGTGATTTTTTATTTTGTTATTACAACACAAGGTTACTTTTTATCTAATGTTTAATAAAGTACTAATGCACTGGCTGAAGAAAAACATATGATGGATTAATTGAATCATACGTTCACTGGATATACACTAATTCTCTTAAAAACAGTCATGTACACACACAGGTTGCACTCAGTAAAGTCGTGTATCGAAATCTGAATATGAAATGTAAAAATTTATTGATTTGTAAATACTGATTAACCCAACCCCCCCCGCCCCCCACGTCTTCGTATTTTTCCCAACAATTGGTTTCGGAGCAGGTTCTTTGGCAGAAGCTTGATCACTTGAAGGAGATCCATAGTAACAATGGGAAAGAAGTAAAAGAAGGAAGCACCTGAAAAGAAGAAGACATCTCAAAGGAACAATCATAGTTGGAAACACAATTGGCTGCTAGGTAGAAGCAATTATTCAGATTCAGAATCACCTCAGATTGATGATGAATAAGCACAAGAATTATCAGGTACTAATTTTTGGTCCTCTGGTGATACATTTCTCTATTCATGCAATATTGAAAACAATGAATGTGATAGTGAAACAACCAAATTTTCTCTTATGGGTGAAAGTGAAAGAAATCTAATAGAGGCAGAAGTTAAAAGGATCACAAATAAAATTAGAGATCAATAAGATCTATTTGATAAAAGGGAATGTACCTACAAAGAAGAAGTTGCTATGTTAAAAACTCAATTGGAGGAAGGAAATAGAATAAGGAAGTAGTACATGGCTGGAGACAAAGAAAAATGGAGTCTCTGATGAAGAACCATCATGGTAATGATATTCTTGGAACTGATGTTTTAGCAAAAGTTCTAGGACTAGGTACAGTCAGAACAGATTCAGGGGGAACTGAAAGTATGAAATTTAAATGTTCCAATTTTTATACGCAGATCTTATAAAGATAAGTCACGTATATACACGTGTTCAAAACTGCACAGTCACGTATATGTTGGTTTGGTGAAGAAGCAGTGGGACATACTCAGAAAAGGGTCTGATATGGTTCAGACAATTATAAATTGCCTTTTCTATTTTGATCGTTGATGATTATAGTCTGTGGATGTTATTTATAAGTTCTTTTAACTGTCATATGTTGTTCATGACTTGATTTATAACTAGTTGATGATGATTCCTTGATGGTTCTTACTGATATATGCAATACTTAGATTTGACAGTGAAGAGTTGGCACATGTTCAGAGGAGAATATGTTATGCTTCTAATAATTCAATTTTGGCCTTATGCTTAGAAGTCTTAGGTACATAATGATTGTTATCAATGGTGAGGATGCTCATGTTGTTGAAGTGTTTAATTGATGAATCATGCTATGTTGTGGTCATGAATTTCCTATGATGAAATCACATATGATACTTTGCTTGAGCCACTTAGTTGTTTGATACTTCTAATCGGATTTGTGGATGACTCTTTTAATGATGCATATAGTTATGTTGCTTACATGGTGATATTCATAAGTTCAAGGATAAGAACAAAGCTTGAGTACACATCTTCATTATTTGATGATGTTAAGTGTCACTCATTTATGTTATGATGCTACCATCATGCCTTCAAAGATGCATGAATTTCATATGGTACAGTTATGAATGAGGATTCCTATACTTCTTGGCTCTCACATGGTTGGGGATTGTTGCACTTGATGGTATCAGGAAATTTTTGACAAAATGACTATGAGCTCATGGTTTTCCTTTCACATTAATGAGAAGCCAGAGACATGTTTCTATCTCTATGATCGATACATGGATGATTACTTAAGTGGAGTGATGTTGGTATAAAAGATACTCTTGTATGAAGAAAATTGGCCAAGAGAATGGTGTTATTATAGTTTTCATGAAGACATGGCTATTTGGAGACATGGCTTACTTAGTCACATAATGATGATGACTTCTTACTTTATGATGATAGGCTTGATACTCACATATGTTGATTATCATGGTTGATGCTTATCAGATGTGGGATGTTGGAAAAAGCCCTAGTGATGGTACATGGTTGATATATTGAGGGTTCTTATGGAAAGATCATGCATTTCTTACTACGATGATGATGTTATGGTCATGGATGATGACTACAGTGGTTTCACATATATATGATATGATGTGATTGGTTTTCTATTACTGCTTGGAGATATGACATATGCATAGTTGATTCATGGAAGGCTATGTTAAGGCATTTTCTACTAAGGAAATAGAGCAAATTGATCCTAATAAGCTAAAGAGGATGAGTTGATATCTATATGCAACATACTTAGTCACAGGTTGATGATATTAAAGCTACATTGACTTATCTTGTGAACTGATGATGGACATATACAGGTTTTTGTTCTTAATACTGCTGACAAATGGTTATGGTGCAGATCATATATGGTGTATGATAGTTGCTAAAGACTATCATGATCTTGTTTAGGTATTTGGTATTTGTTTTAAATGTCATGTATATCATTTGATAAAAAGGTCATGGTGTAATAATATTTCTCTTTCTATCACAATCTATTATGGAAGAGTCCATTTGGACACATGATGTAATTTGTACCCCCACTATGCATGGGAAGATGATGTAATAATTACAATTTTCAATCATGTATGTATCCCCACTTAGTTGGGTGGAGGATTCAAATATGTATCCCAAATTGGATGGGTGATTGATGTATGTATGAAACATTGGTGATAGGAATGTCATACTCACATAGTTGAGTTATAGAGTCATGTTATTCTTTTGAAAACTTTCTCTGTAGACTCTGCATATGCTTAGGGGGAGTTTGATCAAAGAATTCGGCATGTGCCTAGGGGGATCATGATCAACATTCATATTCAACAGTTCATATATGGACATCTTCATTTAAGAATGGTTGGCCCTTTTCCCTTGATGTCAAAGGGGGATAGTAGCTTAATGTTTGGAGAGTAGCTTGAAATTTTGAAAAGCTTGGTCCTTGTCTTGATGTTATTTACAGGTTGTGGTGACCAAACACCAAAGTGGTTGCCATCAAGTCCAAAGGGGGAGATTCTTGGCATTATGATGCATGTGTTGTCCTTGATGGAAAATCACTTGTAACAGAACAAGTATATGGTAACTAGATGAATCTATAGGTCAAATCAGAGGTGACAAACTGATGGACCAAAATAATAAGTCAAAGGTTTACAAATCAGAACCAGAAGTTTGATACGGGAAATTAGGTGTTGTCCTTGATGGAAAAATACCCGATGAGTTGGACTTGATGACAATCTATTTGATGAATGGACTGCTTGATAAAGGTATAAACAAGATGTGATAGAATGCATGACAGTTGTGTTTACAAAGGTGACAAATGCAGGGCAGTGCAGAGGAATTAGTTCAGAAATGATAAAGTAATGACAACTCACAGTATAATAGGTCAATCCAGAAGTAACAGAGTAATGACACAAATGAAAAGGATGATGGGACAAAGGATTACATACTAGAGTTAAGAATAAAAGGCACGTATACGTATGCACTCAATTTCATTGAAGGAAAAGCACATATGGGATGGAAAGTTAAGGTTAAAGAATAGTAGGGGTTCCTACCATGCTATTCTCACATACAAATGAGCACAGAAAATAATATTTATCTCGTCAAAGAATACCATTGGCATAACTATAGTTTTGATCCGAGGTATTGAAAAAGTCTAAAACTATATAAGGAGGTGAAGATCAAAGTGTGAGGATGTGCAAGTGATGAAAATCTTATGAAGATTTAGATCAAGAGAAAATATGCATGTTATGGGTTATTTATGCTTTGCTTGATCTAAACTAAGTATGCACGTGAGTGCTTGATGATGGATCAGATCTAATAGGTCTGAAACATTTATGCGCTAATGATGGATCAGGATCATGAGACTTAAAATGACTTATCATTGTATGATCTGATAATGGATAGGCTAGATATGAGTGCTAATACATGTTTTATCCTTTAAATACTATGATTTAAGTATATCTGAAGTATTGAAAAGCTATGAAGTTATAAGTCATTATTTGCATATCCATACGTAGGTTTGCCTCGGTGAAGGCACATATACATGTGGATTTCACACTTCCAAGTATCTTATACAGAGGAAGAGCATGTTGTTCAGAAATGACTGATCTATCTGATCAATGTTTTTGTTTTATTGTTGTTTGTCAATGATCCCTTCATTAGATATGAAGTTAAACTAATTGTATAAGGAGATTGAGTCTGGCTATCTGATTGATTGATTAAGAAGTGTGATATTTGTTACTATCTGTTTAGAACTATGTAATATGAAAATGGATCTTCAGAATGTCTTTGGTTGGTACACTTTTTGGTTCATAAGTTTTACGATTTTGCATCTTTAGAGGTATACGTAGGTTTGGTTATAGAAAGTGGCGTATACACATATGTTTTCCTCATTGAAGTAGTGTATACATTCTGACATATGGTTTTTAAGGTTGCAGTTGGTTCTGGTTGTTCCTACAATAATCTGGGTTTAGTTCTGTGTACTGGTTATAGTGATATGACTGTTCCAGTTGATTAGTTGAATTTTGATTAAGTGTCAGTTGATTTGGGTTTGAGTGAATGGTTGATCCACTTATATAAGAAATTGATGATTTGGCAATTCAATCGTGTCAAAAGTTTCAATGGTTGTTTTATTCAGAAATATATGATTGGGTTTCAGTTATGTCATAGATTTATGATTGGGTTCCAGTGATTGATTTATTCAGTTATGTTAGATATTAATGATTGGTTTCTAGTGATTGATTGATTCAGTTGTGTCATAGATAAATGACAATGTTGTAGTGATGAGCTAGAATTTGATTTTTGATTTTGAGCTTAAGTGTTATTAATGGGTCCAGTATGAAAATTTGATGAAACATGGCCTACAAGTTATGATGTGTTGAAGCACGTGGAACTAGTTTGAAAATTTGATGAAACATGGTCCATGGAGGATGATGAGGGCTAGATCCTTGAGTGAGGAAGTTGAAGCTTTCTGTCAGTAGTTGCTCGTGATTAGATGAGGGGGTTAGAACTCCCTTATAGTAGCAGATGGAGAACAAGTGAAGGTTGTATCCTTCTGTAGGTCGGTGCCTACATACTGGTAAATATATAAGCCAATACAAGAGCTAGGGGATTGTAGCTCCCTTCTAGTAGAAGATGGAGAATGAGAGAAGGTTGTAGCCTT
The DNA here is from genome assembly GCA_000404065.3 of Pinus taeda. Taxonomy (NCBI): domain Eukaryota; kingdom Viridiplantae; phylum Streptophyta; class Pinopsida; order Pinales; family Pinaceae; genus Pinus; species Pinus taeda. The sequence goes on along the minus strand of APFE030413960.1, from coordinate 25,416 downwards.
CTCCAGGTGGGTGCTTGCATACTGGTAAAAGTCTGCACTAGTACAATATTGTAAACAACTTTTTCTTTATATTTAAAATAAGGCAGAGATGGCAACAACAAGTGGTTTTCTCCTGCTTTTGGTTTCCACCTTAAATCCTAGTGTTCATGTGTGTTTCTTATGTGTGATGGTTTATTTTGTTATTATAGCACAAGGTTACTATTTATCTAATGTTTAATAAATTACTAATGCGATGGCTGAAGACAAGCATATGATGGATTAACTGAATCATAAGTTCACTAAATATACTCTAATTGTCTTAAGAAGAGTTGCGTACACACGCATGTTCCATTTAGTAAAGTTGCATATAGAAATTTGAATATGAAATGTAAAAAGTTATTGATTTGTAAATACTGAGTCACCATGCCCCACCCCCCCAACCCCCAGTATTTTTCCCAACAAATGTGTAGATGAATGTGATGATGTTTTTATGGATGCTCCAAAAGAAAAGGATATATGTAAGGAAAATAATCTTATTGAAGAAATAACTCAGCTAAAAATGCGTCTAGAAGAAGCTAAATTAGCTAAATAAGTTTTGAATAAACATGTTGAAGAAAAGGAAAGGCACATTGAAAGTTTAGAACTTGAAATAATGGGTCTAAGAAAGGAGCTTGAGAAAATAAGGGCACTAAACCTTAGATTTGATAAAGGACATGATATTTAAGACAAAATCATCAAAATACAATTCTCTCCTATAATTAAGAAAAGTCTTGGATAAAATTCAAATGGTGAATCATAAAAAACTATAAAATCTTCTGAAATAGGTACAAGAATGAATGATAAAATATCTATCAAGAAAAAAAACCTTACCACAATTAAAGGAGATACTACTCAAGAAGGTATTATGCTCCCAGGTACTCCTACTTCAATGGTCAATGCTTCACTTGTCATAATTTTGGTCACAAAATTTTTTAGTGTGTCACTTATAAAACTATTATGACTAGAGAAGAAAGAAAACAAAAGAATGAGATTAGGACAAAGAAATCTTCTTATAATTCTTTCTCACCTCTTCAAGATGAAATTAAATGATCTCTTTACAATAATGTTTGTCATAAAGAAGCTGAATGCAGAAGCATAATGAGACCATCTTACTTGCATGAACAAAAGACAATGACACCTAAGGTATGGAAAAAGAAAACCTCAAAATTTGAAAATTGTGGTCTAGATTTATATGTAGGAGATCAAGAAAATTTGTGGTACATTGAAAATGGATGTTTGAAGCATATGATAGGTGACAAAGATAAGTATATGTATTTTAATGAAATAAAGAAGGACATGAATGTAACTTATGTTAATAACTCACCTACTTCTATCAAAGGGAAACAAACCACATTGTTAAAGAAAAGGGTCAAGGCTCGAAATGTTTTATTAGTTGATCGATTAAGACATAACTTGTTGAGTGTTAGTAAAATGTGTGACCAAGGGCATGGAGTTGTTTTCCGATCAAATAACTGCGTGGTAATAAATTTGGACACAAGTATGATCATAATAAAGGGAAGAAGAACTCGAGGAAATGTCTCTGTCTTGGAAGGCAACCAAGAACATTGTTACTTAAGAAAATTTTAAGAAAGATGGATTTGGCATAAAAGGTTGGGACATCTTAGCTTTTATCAATAATACAAATTAAGCAGAATGGGAGTAGTTCGTGACTTTCTCAACATCTCTCCATCTGAAAATAGCATCTACAAATCATGTCAATTTGGTAAGAAAACCAGAGTTCAGTTTAATGCTAAAAAAGGTACTTCAAGTAAGCCACTTGAACTTATTCATACTAATTTGTGTGGTCCTATGAGAAAGAAGTCTCCTTGTTGTGAACAATACTTCATATTAATTTTTGCAGATTTCTTTGGGGTAGATTCTGTGAATGAGTTTCTGGAAATTGCTCCACAGTAAAAATATTTGAATTCACCCCATTGTAAGTAAGAAGGTGGAAAGAGAAGAAAAGAGAGAAGCATCATAAGAAAAAAAATGAAAATACAGATACATCATAAATGACTCCTTCAAGGTATGGTAAAACAAATCATCTTGAATCTCAAATTATAGGTGAAAAAGATGTAGAAATATAGACTAGAAGAGGTTCGTCTTTTGTTGGTGAATAAGTTCCCTATATGGAAGGGAAACATGGCTTGAGGTTCATTATCTCGAAAAGCTCAGGGTTAAAATTGAGAGAAGAGAAACTGATCTTAATTTCCTGAAACAATGCAAGGACTTCAATCTCACTCCATCCTTATTAGAATAAATATAAATATATTAATGTTTTTAATAATATACATACAAATATATTTATACATATTAAAATTTGTAATAAGTAATCATAATTTAAAAAAAAATCATAAAAATTTCCATGTTGTCATTATTTCTGTCGTTTACAGTACCTCTATTTATAATGCTCCTTCTCACCTGCTTTTCTCGAATTTTGTCCTGAAGATGGGTCTTGTTGTAGACTCGAAATGTCAGCATTCAAATATGTTTAATGTGGAGAAATTTATGGAAACTCATTCACAAAATACTTCATATCGTTCATTGATTATTTTACAAGAATGTGTTGGATTGGCTTACTAAAATATAACGATGAATCAATGATACATTCAAAATATTCAAGGCTCTAGTAGAAAATGAGTTAGAATCATAAATAAAATGTCTTAGATATGATAGAGGATGAGAGTTTACATGAGATGATTTTTTTAATTTCTGTGAACAACATGGCATACAAAGATAATTGTATATGGTTAAGACTCCTCAACAAAATGGAGTAGCACAAAGAATGATCAAAACCATCCATCAAATGGAACTTGTAATATTTTATGAGTCGAGAGAGTCACATACCTTCTGGTAGGAAGAAACACATACACTGGTGAATATTCTTAACAAAGCTCATCTTCAAGTAAACAATGATAAAAATCAATATGAACTATGGTATGGTAAGCCTACAACTATGAAACACTTTAGAATTTTTGGGAGAGAATGTAACAATGATGAAGGAATACTTCTTGGATATTCTTGTACAAGAAAGGGATATAAATGGTATAATAAAATGCTTCAAAATATTGTTGAATGCATAGATTTTGTAATTGATGAAGCATCCACAGGTTCCAAAAGGGAAGAACCAGCATATGTTATGAAACCAACTCAAAAAAAGATAGAAAAGATAGAACAAAACCTTAGAAATAAGCCTCTTCGAGGGGGAAACCTCTTGACATTACACAAATGAAAAATTCTTAGATGATTCAAATGACAAACCTCCTTTCTATATATAGGAGTCTAAGGGGTCACAATGTAACCAAAGCTGACCTAACAATAATAATATAAAGTAACAATAATAACAATATGGGGACAATAGGGCACAATAATAATAATAAGGGATACAATGACAATAGTAATGGGGGAATCACTAGTATTATAGGGAACTGACATGTCCCTCTCCTTCAAAAAAGTGTTGTCCTCAATTCTTGAGTAGTTCTGGATGCTTCTGTATAAAATTCTCATCCTTCCATGTGGAATCTTCAATGGGTAAGTTCTTCCACTTGATGAGATACTTTGAAATTGATCGATTTCATAGCTATTGAGTTCTTATTTCTTTGACTGCTTCAGGTTCCAATATGATTTTTCCTTCCACATAAAGTCCTAGAAATATTGTTTGAATTGGAAGCTGGTCACCTATAACCTTCTTTAAGCATAAAACATGGAAAAGTGGGTGCACTCGGGAAGCTGCAGGAAGCTCCAATTTGTATGCTAAAGTACCTATCTTTTGCAACACCTTGTACATACCTTAATATTTTGGTGATATTTTATTATCCTTCTTAGCTTGCTCGAGGAGCATTTTTTATATGGTTGTAGCTGTAGGAATACCCAATCACCTATATCAAAACTTCTTTCACTTCGATGTTGATCTGCTTGCTATTTCATTCTATTTTGCGCCAAGGTGGGGTTATCCTTTAAGAGTTGGAGAACTTGTTGTTGATGCTCAATGTGATCTTCCACTGCTTGAACCTTAGAATTTTCTCTTAAATATGATGTGATGAATGGTGGATGATATCCATAAAGTTCCATAAATGGGGCCATTTTTGTTGCAACATGGAAGGAAGTGTTATACCACCACTCAACCAAAGGCAACCATTTGATCCATTGTGTTTGTTTATAATATACAAAGCAACGAAGATGTCCTTCCAAACTTTTGTTTACTATCTCAGTTCTCCCATCAGATTGAGGATGATAAGATGAACTGTGAGCTAACTAATTACCAAGACAAGAAAATAATGTTGTCCAAAAATTTCCAGTGAAAATGGGTTCTCTGTCGCTTATAATAATCCTTGGGTTTCCATAACTGTAGTAGAAACTGTACTCACTTTAAATGGATGAGATAATGCACAAAAGTGTGCATACTTAGTAAGTCTGTCAACTACCACGATGATAACACTCTTTCCTTCAGACTTGGGTAAACCTGTGATAAAATCCATTGAAAAATCCTCCCAACATTGGCTTGAAATGGATAAAGGTTGTAATAGTCCTGGGGTCTTAATTGTTTCAACTTTATGTTTTTGGCAAAACAAACATTCGGCCACAAACTTTTGATATCCAATTTAAGGCCATCCAAAAAAAAAAACTTCTTAACCTTGTGGTAGATTTTTAGAAATCTTGGGTGCCCTCCGAAGAGAGAGGTGTGCAATTCCCTAAGAATATTTTGTTTGAGTTGTGAATTCTTACATAGGTATAACCGATCCTTGTAGCATAAGGAATCATTTTTCCATCTAAATGTATCATATGTACTGGGATCTTTTTGTATATTTTGAATGAGTGCCCACACTTCCTCATCATTCTTCCATTCATCCCTTGCCTCGTTTATCCAATCTGGTTGGATAATAGAAATGGCACAAAGAAATGATTCCACATCCTCATCCTTTCTTGAGAGTGCATCTGCCACAACATTTTGCTTCCCTTTTTTGTAGATTATTTCAAAGTCATAATCCAACATCTTCGTGACCCATTTTTCTGCTCTTCTGAAGATAATCTTTGTTCTAAAAGGTATATAAGATTATCATGATCTATTTTTACCTTGAAGTTTCTTCCCATTAGGTAGGGTCACCATTTCATAAGTGCATTTAGTATTGCCAACATTTCCTTCTCATAAATAGCTTTGTGTAAATACTTTCCTTTGATTGGATGAATTTTGAAAGCCATGGGTCTTTCTTCTTGCATTAAAACAACACCAATTCCATTTCCTGGGGCATCACATTCCAAAATAAAGGTTTTTGTGAAGTCCGGTGTAGCTAAGACTGGTGGTTGGAACATTGCCTCTTTAACATGTTCAAAGGCTTTCGTTGCTATTGGAGTCCATGAAAATGCATCTTTCTTAAATAATATTTTTAGAGGTGCTTCTATTCTCCCATAATTCTGAACAAACTTGCAATAATACCCTATCAACTCGAGAAATCCTCATAGAGGCTTTACAGATGTGGGAATTTTCCATTCCTTAATGGTTTTAATTTTTCTAGGGTCTACCTTAACACCTTCATGAGATACAATATGAGCCAGATATTCCACCTCTTGTACTCCAAAGAAACATTTGGATATTTTTTCATATAATTGTTTCTCCTCCAATAGTTTGAGCACCATGTCAACATGTTGGACATGATCCTTCCAAGACTTGCTGTAGATTAGTATATCATCAAAAAATACTAACACAAATTTTCTAAGAAGGGTTTGAAAATGGAATTCATCAAACCTTGAAATGTAGAAGGTGCATTAGTAAGTCCAAAAGGCATGACCAAAAATTCATAATGACCCGCATGAGTTCTAAATGTCGTTTTTGGAATGTCTTCAATCTTCATTCTGATTTGATGATATCTTGAATGAAGATCCAACTTTGTGAAGTAAATTGATGCATGCAATTCATCCAATAATTCATTAATGACAGTAATGGGTGTTACCGGGAATAGTGTCAAGTCGGAGCTGCTATTCCCACTAAGACCGGTAGCTATCTTAGAAACAAACAAGTAAAGACAACTTTCATTTTCCTTTATGAAAATAGATAAGAGTGGAACAAAGGACACCAACCTTTGTCTTGTGCTTGGTTCCTCACTTGATTCCTCTCCTTCCTAATAGATCTTTGCCGCTTCTTCTTTATCTGCCCAGCTTCAAAGAGCACCTGTCGAATCAAAGCAGCATAATACTATCGAAGAAAAGAGATCTATATTCATAAATAACACAGGACCAGATATGTATTAACCATACCAAATGCATAATATAATCAAACATACAAGAATATGGAGGAAAACTTGAATAGCTTTATTAATATCAAGAATATCAAGAGGATTACAACCAATTGTTCTGACTCAGCATCATCCTCCAGCAAGAAATCCCTTCTTCACCTCAAGTAAAGTTTAGATCACCCAACTCTATGAAGTTTCACCATAAAACTAACAACACTTCTCTACAAGATACAGGATTCCAACCCCTTGGATCTCTGTGATGAGGGATCCATATATAGATGATTGTAGGGGGGTGAGTCATCTTCTGGCGTTTTGATTAGTGTCCTCTCTCTGATAGTTCTTGATTCCACTCAGAGACTAATGATCTCTTACTCATCCCTGGTCGAAAACAGAGAGGGAAGTGTCAGAGGGGAAACTTCTGGAAGATTCTATGACCTTCCACCTCGCAAACTGTCTCTACCATTTGTCCATTCTCGCCCATTGCACCCTACAGAGGGGTAATATAGTATGCATTGCACCCTTTACACTGGGAAGGTGATATGCATCGCACCCTCTGCACTGGGTATTAAGTATGGTCCAGTTTTGACCATTTCTGAGTAGTTTTTAGTGGAGAACTTCTGGGAGATGATGTAATCAACTAACTTTGTTCCTTTAGGTGGTGAAGCAACACTCTTAGGGACTTAGGAGCCCTTAGTTTATGGACATTTATGATTGGGGTTGCAGTGCCCGAAAATGTCTATAAATGTTGCCCCCTAAAGCATGAGGTCATTAATCTTTTAATGTCGGGTGAAATGCTTTATCACGAGGATTCAAAGTTTTTTGGAGCTGGGAGGCGACCTGTAATAAGATACAATACAATACATTATCTTCACAACATTTTTCATGATCCAGCTAAGGCAGGCATTCCCATGCTCAGCTTTATAAATTCATTTTCACTTACATGGGACAGACAATCGTCTGTGTAGCAGACTGATGATTCGGAACCATCATCCTTTGATTTGGATGATCATCTGTTTGGCAATGATGTACATTTGATGTCTTTATATTCCTGAATATATTGCAGCCCAGATGGATGAAACTAGATCCGAGGTCTTCAAAACTCGTTCAGTCTTCACTCGGAGTACAAGTCGATCCATGTGAAAAAATGTTCTGGAGTCGAACATGAAAAGACATCGCCTGGTTACCAGCCAATGATGTAAGTTGTTAACAAGCACGAGAGGAATCACCAATAATGACAATGACCCTCAAGGTAATACAATACAATTCACGCGGTGTGAAAAAGGACTTGGCGTCGAACACCATGCAAAATCTCTCGGTCGAAGGCCATTAATGTAAAATTGTCGCCAAAAGTGAGAAACTTGCCATTGAGGCATGCAAGCTTCAAAGTACTAAAAGGGGTGTTCCTAGGTCGACTTCTTGGATAATGGGCTGATGTCAAAAAGAAGTGACCCGTCATAGGAGGGCCTTAATGAATCCAACATCTACGACACGGAACGAAGCAAATGATTTTAGAGGGGAAAATGATCTGATGATACAGGGTTCAGGGTGGTGGTCATGAAAGAATGGAGCGTGAATGTATTGCAGTGGGTGAGACACAGGTAAATTCTGTGAATGACTTCTCTTGAACATATCGGCGACACTGACGATGGACTGGTAGCGTTAACCCCAAAGATGGATGGTGTGATGGACCAATGGTGATATGACCAGTGAATGGAAAAACCCAACTTGACTCAGATGTGGAGAGAAAGTGTCATGTTCAAGAGCGACTTGTTACCAATAATGTTTTTTCAAGTTTTCTTCCCAATTTTCCCTATTTATTACTGACTAGTACCTCTTTATTTTTGTTAAGCTTGAGGAGGATAACATATTCTTGTTCTATAATTCGACCTTCGGGCAAACCTGTCGCTATATTTTAATGAGCCTAGCGACAGTGAAACTCGTTCTCGTCCATTTGGACGAGTTTGTTGCTATTCGGTTTTAATGAGTTTAACGACAAAGATAACTCGGTCCTTTTCAATTTTAGAGAGTCTGAAAGGGATGGAAAGCAAAATCCAAAGATTCTTTTTCATCATATAATCCCTTAAGTCTGAAAAAGTATAAAATAATATGAAAGGGATGAATGCTCGGTAATTTTAACAAGCCAAACAAGACAAGCACTCGATCTTTTTGTGTAATAATCCCTCAAGTCCAAAAAGATTAAAATCTAGAGGAGGGATAGCACTTCTAATGACTTTAATGATCCAGAGAGGCTAATCGCTCAGTAACCTTTTCATATTTTATGAGTCAGTTGGAAAGAGCTTAAAGGAGACTCGTTTTTCGAGGAACCAGTGATGATTTCGAGTAGCAGCTGATTCCAAGTAAGGGTTGGAATTTTCCAATCACCGTAGAGTCACAAGGATAGCTAATAGAATCACCCTTCTCAGATGTTCCTCAAAAAGGTAAACAATCAAATGGAGGTGAATGATCGGCTAAAAATAGAGTGGAGGTGATGTTGAGAACACGACCAAGGCTCAAAATCTAATGATAGTGCATTCAAAATGGTTATTTACTGGAAAATTGATTCATTTTTTAATGAGCTTAAACTCTGGGGGAAACATTTGCTCATTGCTTATGTTTATTTTTTAACGAGATTGAATTCCGCCTTAAAACTGCTCGTGCCAGTCATATAATAAGGATATCTCATCTAAGATGCCATTTTTTATGGGGCTTTCACCTTTTAAAGCTTTTCCCTAGATCCTTTATTTACGCAAGCTAGGAAACGACCAACCTTATGAGTTTAAAGGGTTAGAGGACCTACAAATTTAAAAAATAAATGATTTCTCTTTGCTTGCATGCAAAAAGGTTTGCACGCCCCCAGGTATAGCGAAAAATTCCCAGGTTACCATATGAAAGCTCTCCATCCATGTTGCAGATAAAATGCTTCCTTGGCGATGTCTACTGAAATAGACAAAGGTGAGTGGCGGAGTCACCTCCACTCACATAACTTTGACGAAGGAATATTATTCCAGTCTAATCCCATTTTCTTAAATGGACGGGTGTGTCAGACTAGTCATATATCCTCCGCGGAAACCTACTCTATACCCAAGGTTTTCCTGTCGAAACAGACCAGGGTGCATGCCCCCTGGGTTTCAGTCATATCCTCCCAAATCACTCGCGCTCATCAGGTGGACGAACTAGAGATCGATGAGAATTCCTTGCGTGAAAATACCATTTAGGGATGGCATTTGACTATTTGCTATGTGTGAACTGGGGAATGACAGTTGGTCTACGAGCTTGACCATTCTGCCTTCATGTGGAAAACACATTACTCTAAAGAGTGTGGAGATGACGACTCCCATGCAATAAATATAGTCACGCCCAAGGAGTAGATTATAATCCAGGGGTCCTTGGACTACCATCACGTTCATGTGAATGGTTTTCCTTCTCAAAGTAATGGGCACATTGGGAAGGATCCCTAATGGTCGACTGGTTCCTTTGTCAAAGCCTGTCAGATTTTTCATTTCAGGAAAAAGCGATGGCGAACCAAGGGCTTTCTAAGGAGTTGAGGAAAGGATACTCACAGAAGCCCCTTCATCTATGATGGTACCACCCATGACCATTCTGTAAGCTTGTACAATGATTTTGAATGGCACACTAGCTGGTAAGCGGGGTCTGCCTAGTAGATTCCAGTCGAAGGAAACGACTAGGTTGCTTGGAGGTGGGACCGAATAGACGATCGAATATGAATCTGATGAACTTCCTTCCTGCAGTAAAGGAATGGGTAGGCTGCCCCCAAGTTCATTGGAGTCCATGTTTACAAAAAAAATTTGAACGGTGTCATTCTCTTTCTCTTCAGTGACGATATCATTCGAAGATGAACCTTCTGAAGGCAAGACTGGGTCAACTGCCGCCTCGACCTTTTGACTTTTGTCTGGTATGGATTGAGAGGGTTCATTTTCAATGATAGACATTTCAACCGACCACAATGGCGTGCCAGCTAGATTTTCAACCAGTGGTGGACTCGGCAAGAGTTTCTTATATCCAGGAGGGAGCCATAGCGGTGAAGCAAGACGATCATCCAAAACTCTTTTAGCTTCGTCTATGAAGGGACAATGGTGGTTGACGTGATTTCCTTCACACAATTTACAAGGAAATTTGTGATTCTTTTTCTATCCATACACTTTGCTTTCACTAGTTGACGGTGTGCTTTCAACATGATCATCAGAGGTTGACGACACCAGATTATGCAAACGAGGAGACCGGTCCCTTAAGATCCGAGGGATGCAAGGAAAATCTCGATGATAGTGGTCTCCATTGCAAATGACACATGGAGATTTAGGTTTAGACGGTGCGGTGTGAGGATTTTCGCTAGATGACGCATGGTTGCCCCCTTTCACTTTTGGTTCTCTCTTCTTCTTTCATTTTTTCTCTTTCCGCTTCTTCTTATCCTCAATTAATTGATATTTACCTTTACCAGCTTTATCAAGCGAAGAGGAAGGAGGAGAGGGAGAAACAGACGAAGTAGAAGGTTGGGGGGTAACTCTAGTATCATCTAGTTGCTGACTTGACTATTCAGGAATTACGGTATTCTGAACGACAGAGGTAGAGAAGAGCCATATGAGCAAACCAATCGTCAACCTTGGAAGTGACAATGTGGCCATATGGGGTGCACCAACATCTCCCCAAGAGGAGAAAGGACTAGGATTTCCTCCAAGGGGAAATCCTTGGTTGGTAGACTCCATTTTTCTCAACTTAAAGACCAACGAGGGAACTTGTGATGTTATTCTGATGAAAATAAATTTTAGACGCTTTGACACAACTTGTTTTTTCAATTTTTAAGAGTCAAGAAAAAACAAAAGATGACTCTAGTCACCTTCGATTTTTAATGAGCCTGAAGTGAAAAGTGCTTAGATGGACCTTTTCCTTTAAGGAGTCTGAAAAAGAATGAAAGGGACTTCTCTGGAAATCTAGGCAGAGAGATTACCAAACCAATCGAAAAACTGCAGAATACTTTTTACGGTACGATAGTCAATCTTCCCGAATGTTGTGTTCAGTGCATTGTGATTGATAGGGCGACAGACACGGCTTGCTAAGGATAAAGGATATAACCTATTGTGGTCTCCTAATATATACTCGATGGTACATGGGAGCACAATTCCGTATTGGCACTTGTCTTCTCAAAGTGGAGGAATCACCCAACCAACAATGAAAACAACAATTACCAGGTTTTACGACACCAGAATACGTCTCTAGCCTAGACTTCTAGATGTTGTGCGTTAGGTTCCAAGGCATTTTTAGATTCGTTAGATTTTTTTATAGTTGATCTTGTTTAAAAATTTGCCTTTCAGGTTCACCCCATGATGCATATACAATTCCTAAAATGCAGTCTAAGATGATAAACAACTGTTTAATCTTCTTTTAGCAATGAAAATCCTAGCTACTAAGGAAAGAGAACTGAGGGTCTTTCAACAAAGATCACAGAGCACACACTAAACGCACTGTCCTAAATCAAACCAAGCAGTCTAAATGCAAATGCACATGGATGTATTTGTTTTCAGCCTTCTTAATGTATGAATGACAAGAAGAACACTAAGTGCAAATCTGAATTATTTTCCAAAGTGACAATACTAACAAATTTCTTTTCAAAATGAAGTGAATATAAGGATGACACTTTGCGATTTTGAAATGAAAAATGTTTTTGACACTTGAAAAATTACTAATTCAAATCGCATACAAGAGTAACAGTACATTCAACTATCAAGAACAATGGAATTCTCTTCTATGACTGAAAACGACACTTGCGACAATTTCATATCAAGAAACGATAGTCTGATTGCGCTACTTTATAAAAGAGAACTAAAAATGGCGCACAATACATAAGAAACATTTATAGTTATTTGCAAAATGGAGGTGGAATGATGGAAGAGAAGGGGGTTTCTACAAAGATATACTGACCATAGACAGCAAAACTCCTCAATAGAATTGAAAAGAATGAAGAAAAACCAAAGTCTGAAGGTAAAATTAACCTTCCCTGACCATTGCTCCTATCACATAGGGAATCCAATATGCATCTCACGTACTCCACACGGGAAGTGCGATGCATACAAACTTCCTTGAAGGGAGGGTGCGATGGTACCAGTGCAAGAATTTTATCTAGTCCTTGCTCACAATTTGCAGTTCAATTCAGGGATTTAGGCCGAGTAAGTGATGTTCAATAAATATAAATCACAGGGGTTGATCTAAGGAGGTTACTAGAGCCACCACTTAGGGCAATTAGAGTGTTTGCAGTTCGATTGTTCAATTTATAAACAAAACTCAGAGATAGACTGAAGCAACATTGATCTACTTTGCACTTGCATAGCAAATGTAGTTCGAAGGCTAGCTGGCTTGACTTCAGGCTCCATCTGTAAGTTTATAAAACAAACAAAAATAGACTAACAAATAATCTAATCGCTCCCCAGTGGAGTCGCCATTTTGTTACTAGGAATAGTGTCCACTTAGAGCTGCTATTCCCACTAAGACTGGTAGGTATCTTAGAAACAAACAAGTTAAAACTACTTTCGCTTTCCTTTATGAAAAATAGAAAAGAGGGGAACAAAGGACACCAATCTTTGTCTTGCGCTTGGTTCCTTGTTCGGTTCCTCTTCTTCTCGATAGATCTTTGCCACTCCTTCTTTATCTACATAGCTTCAGAGAGCACCCGTGGAATCAAAGCATAATACTATCGAAGAACATAGATATATATTCATAAACAACACAAGACCAGATATGTATTGACCACACAAATGCATATACAATCGAACATACAAGAATGTGCAAGAAAACTTGAATAGCTTCATTAATACCAAGAATAGCAAGAGGATTACAACCAATTGTTCTGACCCAGCATCATCCTCCAGCGAGAAATCCCTTCTTCACCTCAAGTAAGGCTTAGATCACCCAACACTATGATATTACACCAGAAAAGCAACAACACTTCTCTACAAGATACAAGATTCCAGCCTCTAGATCTCCATGATGAGGGATCCATATATAGATGATTGTAGGGGGGTGAGTCAGCTTCTGGGATTTTGGTTAGTGTCCTCTCTTTGATAGTTCTTGATTCGACTTGGAGATTGATGATCTCTTACTCATCCCTGGTCGGAATCAGAGAGGCAAGTGTCAGAGAGGAAGTTTCTGGAAGATTCTATGATCTTCCACCTCGCAAATTGTCTCTGCCATTTGTCCATTCTCTCCCATCACACCCTTTAGAGGGGCCGTCCAGTATGCATCACACCCTTTACACTGGGAAGATGATATGCATCACACCCTCTACACTAGGCATTTAGTATGGTCCAGTTTTGACCATTTATGAGCAGTTTTCTGTGGAGAACTTCTGGGAGATGATGTAATCAGCTGACCTTGTTCCTTTAGGTAGTGAAGAAAAAATTTTAGGGACTGAGGAGCCCTCAGTTTATGGACATTTATGATTGGGGTTGCAGTGCCCAAAAATGTCTATAACACCAACCACGAGCTCCATGACCTTCTTGCCCTGCGGAACTGCAAAATGTGCCCCGTCAAAGTACCTGACACTAGTGTGCAAGTTGGATCAATAACGAATTCAGCGCAGAGGTCGTTGTATACTTTATTCGTCCCTTCCTTCTCGTGATCTGTTGGGTCCTCTTCCCCTGCAGATTTTAGGTTTCATTACTGCAAATTTGTTGCGTATTGCAAACAAGACGGCTACACTAGGCCATCTCTCTTGGAATTTGAGGCCAAGAAGTAAACAAGGATTGATAGACGTGAGCTTCAACTAAATCGTTTCTCCAATATAGACTGTAGAATGGGATTTTCTGCTCCTTTCCAGAATTTTCACGCTTGCACAACTCAAAGGCATAAGGTGTGCATATCATCAATGGACGTCGGATCCCACCTCTTCCAGATTGATCGTGATGGAGGCAGGTGTTAGAGTAGCTTCTTCATCAGGTAGACAGGGAGCCACCACGCAACAAAAAAAAAATACATCCAATATTGATCGACTTCTTGCGACGACAAAGCGATTAGTCTCAGCTCCACAACGACGAGAGACATAAGGTGCGCATATCATCAATATTGATCAAGGTTGATCATGGTTGATGATGATTATCATGTTTAGACAATATTTGTGAATGTGATGTAAATTATAAACCCAAGGTATATAAACCCAAAGATAAATATTATAAACCCTAAAATAAACATGGTTGAGCATGGTTGTTTTCCATATTGAGGCAAGCTTTGCCACAATGGAACATTGGGCCATGGATAACTATGCTTGACCAAAATTGATCTTCATATCGAGCCAACGTATTATAGCCAATCTATTACAATGTAACGTTCGAATTTGGTTAACTATGATTGATTTTCGTTATTGAGACAATCATTGTCACAATGCGACATTCGATCATGGTTGACCATGGTTGGCTATGATTGACCATGGTTGACCATGATTGATAATATAAACCCAAGATAATAATAAATTGAAGGGATTGATATTATAAACCTAAGGGAATATATTAAAACCAAAAGACAAATATTATAAATCAAAGGTATATAAACCCTAATATAAATATTTTAAACACTAAAATAAACATGGTTGATAATGGTTGACCATGGTTGATTTTCGTATTGAGACAATGCTTATCACAATCCGACGTTGGACCATGGTTGAATATTCTTAACCATGGTTGATTTTCATATCAACACAATCTTTGTGACAACTTGATGTTAACAATGCGATATTCACAATGAGACAATATTTGTCGCAATGCAACATTCAACCATGATTGATCATGATAGAATTTATAAAACACGGTTGACCATGACTGATGTTATAAAATCAAGGGATTCAAATTATAAACCCAAGGTATATGAACCCTAAGATAAATATTATAAACCCTAAAATAAACATGGTTGACCATGGTTGATTTCCATATTTAGAGAATCCTTGTCACAATGTGATGTTGGACTATGGTTGAACATGCTTGACCATGGTTGATTTTCATATTGAGACAATCTTTGCCACAATATGATGTTGGACCAAGGTTGACCTTGGTTGATTTTCATATCGAGACAATCATAGTCAGAATGCGGCATTCGACCACGGTTGACCATGGTTGACAATGATTGGCTATGATTGACCATGGTTAACCATGATTGATATTATAAAAACAAAGGAATAATAAACCGAAGGCATTGATATTATAAACCCAAGGGAATAATAAACCAAAGGGATTATTAAACCAAGGGAATGATACTAGACCCAAGGGACGAATATTATAAACCCTAAGATAGATATTATAAATGTTAAAATAAATATTACTAACAATGATTGACCATGGCTGGTTTTCATATTCAGGCAATCCTTGTCACAATACAACATTGGACCATTGTTGACCATGCTTCACCATGGTTGATTTTCATAACAACACAATATTTGTGACAATGTGACCTTTGACCATAGTTGACCATGATTGACCATGAATGACCATGTTTGATTTTATAAAACATTGTTAACCACGATTCACCAAGATTGACCATTATTTATGATGATTATCATATTGGGACAATATTCGTCATAATGCAACGTAAATTACAAACCTAAGGTATATAAACTCTAAGGTAAATATTGTAAACCATAAAATAAACATTGTTGACCATGGTTGAGCATGGTTGATTTCCATATTGAGACAATTCTTGTCACAATGGGATGTAGTATCATTGTTGACCATGATTGATTTCCATATTGAGACAATGTATCATAATGTGACGTTGGACTATCGTTGACCATGGTTTTTTTCATACTGAGACAATCATCATTACAATGCGACATCCAGCCAAGGTTGACCATGTTTGACTATGATTAACCATGGTTGACCATGATTGATATTATAGACCAAAGGGAATAATAAACCAAATGGAGTAATTAACCTAAGGGATTAATACTAAAACCTCGAGGGATTATGAACCCAGGGGAATTTATTAAAATCAAAGGACTAATATTATAAACTGAAGGGATATAAACCTTGAGATAAATATTATAAACACTAAGAAAAACACAGTTGACAATGGTTGACCATGATTTATTTTCACATTCAGGCTATCCTTGTCATAATGCGACATTGGACCATGGTTGACCATGCTTAACAATGATTGATTTTTATACAAACAAAATCTTTGTGACAATGTGATATTCAACCATGGTTGACCATGATTGACCATGGATGACCATGTTTGATTTTATAAAACATGGTTGACCATGGTTGACCATGATTGATCATGGTTTACCATGGTTAATTATGATTAATGTATTGAGACAATCTTTTTCATAATACGATGTTGGAACATGGTTGAGAAAATTATTGATTTGCATATTGATACAATCTTTGTCACAATGCAACGTTGGACCACGATTAACCAAGATTCATTTTATAAAACATGATTAACCATGGTTGAGCATGGTTGACTAATATTAAACATAAGGGACTAATATTATAAACCGTAGGTATCTAAGCCCTAAGCTAAATATTATAAACACTAATAAACATAGTTGAATATGGTTAATTTTGAAATTGAGACAATCCTTTTCACAATGTGACATTGGAACACACATGACCATGCTTGACCATGTTTGAGATAATTATTGATTTAATATTAAGAAAATCTTTGTCACAATAGGACATTCGACCATTGTTAATGTTTGGTCAATTTAGCATTCCTAAATTGATATCATTAATTGTCAACCCGGGCCTCGTAAGCTGATGAAGTGAAGGTGTACTATATGTACTTAAGCAACCTCTTAGAGCTTTTTGTCGTTTGGGGGGTGTTGTTTGTGATTAATTTATCTTCCTAAGATGGAGTGATGTATTTATAAACAAATGAGTGATGGTGTGTGTGGAGTGAATTCTAGATGAGTGAGGGTGTGTGATTAGTGGTTCTAACTACTTGCTGAAAAGGAAAACTTGAAGGAAATAAATGGATTAAGATGAACTGAAAGCAAAGAACCACTTTCTAATGGTATTAGACACCATTCATGCTGCTGCAAATAAAAAGTAAGAAAATCACTTAAAAGACCAATGATAATGTTTATCTCTTCCTAACTCTCTGCCTCTAACACATAGTACTGTGTAAGACACGATTAAGAAGTAGCTAAAGGTAAGTCTAAGAAATGATAAAAATGGGAAAAATCTACTTTAAAGACTAGTGATAATATTTGGCTCTTTCTAACTCTCTGACTCTATCACATGGTACTGTGTAAAGCATGATTAGAAAGTAGCTAAGGATTAGTCTAGAAAGCACCCAAAGCCAGCTGCAAGTGATTAGTATTCTGATCTCTAAAAGATAAACAATTTATAGTAAGAGACCATTTATATGTTAGCAGACAGATTTGAGAAATAAAACTAAAAAATTAGCTATGGAAATAAAGTAAAAGGCAGCAACTTTGAATCTGTCAACTGAAACTACCACTAGATATAAAGTAAACACATAAACACACAAGTAATCCCGGGTCAAAAACCTGCAAAAGAATGATGCTGATCAGCTTGAAAGAAAGGAATCAAAATGAATTAAAATGAAGTGAATTATGCTGTACATAGGTCAAGAAAAGGAAATGTTGAACATAAAAATACTATACAAGGCTAATATGAACAAGGGCCCTCCATTCACATAACCCAAAGAAGACTCAAAGTGTTGAAAGCTTCAAAACAGCACTGCTTCTATTACTCCATGTGCAGAAATTCACAGTCAAGAGTGCTAGAACAGCACTATTAAAACAGAGTCTTGGGAATGCACGAA
>APFE030413955.1:1143-13468 GCA_000404065.3 Pinus taeda | reverse complement strand
TATACGAATTCTAAATCAACAGGAAAATAAAAATGCGAGAGCATAACAGATAAAACACGTATACACAAAGATTTCCCAGGATCCCAAACGGACTACCAGCTTGATTTTTCATTATGTTCCTTTTAATGTTACAATACATATTTATACATGCCAAAGCATCCAATACGATGGACCGAAAACCATCGCATCCAAAACCATGGACCGAAAACCATCACACCCAAAAAACATGTGTGAAAATCATGCACAAAACCATAGGTGGGTCCGCCCAACCTAACATAGGGTCCAAAACCAAAATTTTCTGGGGCGCTGCTTGGACCCCATAAAGTGGGGTTATGGGTACCCCTCAAACCCCCTGTTAACTATGTGGAAAGAATATAACACAACCCAACACTTCAAACTAATTTTTCAAACAAACCTTATGAAAATTTTTAAATAGACTACACACCTTTATTTTTATTTTTAGGAGCTAGATATGGAATCTAATGTATCTCTAAAATTTTGTATCTCCAAGGTCTAAAATTGTGGATTGTGATAGCCCTCTGAGTCCTCTTTCCAATGCCACTATTCTGATCAAAATTGGATTCTCCAAGAAAGATTTATATAGAATCTCCCAAGATGACCTAATTGTACACTTTTTTAGTAGAGGGAAATTGTATGAACTGCCATATGCAATTGTTTCAGCCTTTAGACCTGAAAACATTGCACCAAAAACTAGAGTGTGTCCTTTTTCTCTACCTTCTTACAAAATGTAAATCTGATACCCAGAGAAAACAATATGACTATTTTACGAAGGTCACCTATTCGGGATGTAATTTAGGATCCTACAAAAAAACCTAACTTCCTTGGATCATATCTCTGAAAATATAGGGAGACAAGCTTTGAAATTCAGACCCGAGGGTCATCAAGATTTTGTCTCAAATATGTTTTATTTTAGCTTCTAATTTTTTTTTTAAAAAACATTTTAGTGAAAATGCCACGATGACCTGATTGGAGCAGCAAAACCCTAGAATCCAAAGCTCTGTTACCAAATTTTATGCAACCAGCTCACAAAATAGAAGAGGGTTTTCCAACAAGCTATCCTGCACCTGATTTGGACCTCGGCAAGCCCTCCAAAAGTGCTTGGAGAAAGTGTTACACAGAAGAAAAATGGCGCAACAAACAAGATGAAAAAGTGTCAATTTTGCTCAAAAACTTTGTTTTTCCCCTAGTTTTCTTCTAGTTTGACTTTTTCTCTCTTATGGTAAAATTCATGATGTGACATGATGTAAATTGATGAACTATAATGTAAAAATGATAAAAATTGACTTGATAAGGTAGATACATCAGTTGTAGGTGGTTTAGAGTTGATTGAATCAGTTTCCTAGGTTTTAGAGGCAAGTTGTTCCAATGCCTATTTTTGTGTTCCTAGTTTAGATATGGTTGAAACCACCCCTCTTCTCATGGATTCGACCCCTGATGGATAGGACAGGTGGTTTGGAGGTCTATATCATGTGTTTTTTCAATCATTTGCGAAGGTTGGACTCTTGTGGATATATTGAACATTATTGTACATCATTTCTGTAGTTTGGCAAGAAAATAAACCAGGGTTTTGTAGAATTTTGTGGGATTCTTGTGGTAATGTGAGTTAGCATAGTTTCCTTCTCAATTATTTAGTGATATTATGTTTATGTGTGCCATTATCTCTCTTATTCTACATAACTAAATGAATCAAGTGTAAAAGGTAGAATTCATTGTTGTTTTAGTGCTCGGCCTTAGGGCTTATTTGGTTTTACATATTTCCTACTTTTTGAAGAGGACTCATGACTTATGCATGTCCTCTTCAGCTCCTAACCAGTCTTTAGACTCACCATTACACTCATTTAAAAGTGCTACAACACTTGCCTACCTCGCCCCACAGAAATCTCTGCAATCTGTGCCCATTTCCCGTACCCAAAACTGCTTTCCTCGCCTGATCCAACAACCAACCATTAAATTCAAAAAAATTACTCTGAGTAACCATACCTAGCCTAAAATTAGTTTTTATACTAGTCATCTCAAGCCTTCCTTGATAAATTTTCATTAAGATTGGCAAGGAGAGAGCCCTCTCCCAACTTGGTAGGGTAGCTACCAGGTTAAGCGTGGTTTGATGTTACCCTAGACTTGTCTTTCTCAGCCTGAGGTAGATTTAGGCCCTAACATAGTGATGATCATACTGGGGAAGAAAAATTTGTTTTCTTGCTAATTTTCTTTGCTTTATAAACTACAGACAGAGCCTGAAGTTAGCCAGGTAGCCTTCAAACTACTCTTGCTTTGCGAGTGCATAAGTAGATGAATGTTGCTTCAGTCAATCTCTAATTTAGTTTATGAATTGAATATCTGACTTCGAAGTTGTCCTAGTACATATATAAATTTAGATTTGATTGTTGAAGGTGGACAACGATCAGACATTGGAAAGGCTGAAATCATTCACCTGGTGACTGCAAATCAATTTCAAGATCAGATCCAAGGACTCCTCTAGAGAATGAACCTGACCAGTAGAAACATGAAAGGACAATATGAAAAGATCAGGTATTCAAGTTGTAATTTCATCCAAGACATTATGTTCTTTGTTATAAATTATTTCTTCTCTTTTCCCGAGAATGTCAAGAAGGCTTTACGAAGTATACTGTGTTTGAGAAAAGATCCTAGACCTGTAGTTGATTCTTTCCCTTTGAAGATTGTAAATACCAAAGATTTGCATGCCTTTGAGCTTGATCAAGACCCTTTTTCTGAAGCTTGTGATGACCGTCTTCAAAATTATGAGCGTCAAGAGACCAATACTGATTCTACACCTTTTGTACATACCTCTATACCTTGTAAAATTCCAGATCGATAAAAGCCTCTGATTTTACCTCCTATATCCCATGCTTTCCCTAAAAATCTTGACCTATATCTACCAAGATTTCATGGTGACTGTAACAACATCACTGCTGAGAGACATGTATTGAATTTTGAGTCTTTTCTTGACCTTTTTGAAGTTGATGAAGAAGATGTCGGTATTATACCTTTTGCTCTTTCTTTGCAAGGCGAAGTCAAGAGTTGGTTCAAAACCCTACCTGATGCAAGCATCTCGGATTTCCAATAGTTTGTCAAAATTTTCCTCGATAGGTGGATGATCAGAAAAAACCCTTTCTTGATTATAGAAGAGTATAACCAACTGAAAATACTACCAGGGGATACAGTACAACAATTTTTTTCCAGATTTAACCAAATCTACTTTTCAAGGCCGGTTAATAGAAGACCTCCTCCTGGATCCGCTCTCTTGCACTACCGGGGTGCCTTTGATCCAGAAATGGAGTTTTAGCTGAGGAAAAGGAACCTTGCAACACTTGAAGAGATGCAGAATAGTGCAGTAGATGTAGAGGCTCATTTGTTGATTAGAAGGGCAAAGTTGAACAAAGAAAATGTGAAGAACATAGATCGATAGGAATCAACATCCTTAGAGGTAATGTTCGACATTTTGGTAAGTGCAGTGGAAGAGATAATGAAAAATATCACCACAAGGAACGATTATGATGTTCAAGCCCATGGCTCGCTAATTTAAGGAGAACAAGTTGTTGATCCAAAACATTTTGTTTCTTATCCCAGTTGTCATAGATCTGATAATGATTGTTTGATAGATCATCTTGGAGAAGAGAGATCTATTGATATGACATGTATGGTTGATGATGTGCTTTATACTGATGATTTTGCCTCAATTTAATCAGTATGATGATGATTATGTTCTCCAAACGGAAGCTAGTCTTGTAGACACACCAGTAGCTAATTTGTGGGAGGGGGAAGTTCATTTTCAGCAGCTCAAAAATAATGATCAGCTGATACATATCAACTATGGAAGTGAGGAGGAAAGTGCAACACATTTTGAATTAAGTGAAGGATCTTTTCCTTTCTGTTTTTCTTCGTTTCAGTTTATCAAAGACAACTTTCATGCAATCAAAAATCAACTATCGACAAGTCTTCATCTAGACCATCTTGAGAGCAGTGAAATCCTTGTTCAAGACTTTTCATATCCAGAGTTGTATTCTCCGAATGTCATTGATTGTCAAGTTGCAAATGAAGACTTGGAAGCTGGAACATATGATCAAATGATGCAAGATGATTCCGTACCATTTTGTTTTGAATCATTTTAGTTTTTGAAGGATAATTTGCATAGTATATCTTCAAATGGGCAGAATGTATAAAATCATGCAATCTCATTAGAACTAATAGAAAATGGGTTGCAACAGTCTTTTCAAGTTTTTCATGATCCAATAGCTGATGTGTTGGATGATGATTGCAGTCAAAGTCCTTCTCCATTAGCTAACTATGAGCTTGAAAAATGTACTGATACAAACATGATCCGGCAGTCGGTTTCTTTGTCATTTTTAGTAGGAGTCTCGTCACAAAGCTCAGATGAAAGTTTGAATTCATAGTACGAGGAGAAGAAAAGTAATCCATTGGATGAGATAAGTTCTAGTGTGCATGAATTTCAAGATCCTTATGCAGTTTTTTTGGAGTCAGATAAAGAATCCATATCATTCAACAGATACTTTTATACGTTTTCGTGGGAGTTGCCTTTTAGTAGTTCTTTCTTGTTGTTCATAAGAAAACACTTATGGAGAATGCAAAAAACAACCAAAATTCTTACTTGGTTGCATTGGTTGTTTCATTTCACTTGATCAGGTGATGAATGGAACTGTTAGAGTAGGTTTTGATGAATAAGCTCTATTTTGACCATCGTTTCCAATTTGTCGATTTTGAGTCATGCATTTTAGTGTGAGTTTTTGACTCCATTGCCATATGGATAAGGGACTGGTTTGCTCTCCCAAAGATCTGTGGTTCTTGGCACCTCTAAAGAGCTACCATCCCCATTGGAGCCTGTTAGCCTCTTGCTGCAGCAGGTTACTCATATTTCATGATTGACATTTTACAGGCCAAATATGTCATATTTTGCATGCTGCAATGCTCCATATTTGCTAACAGACACCAAAGAAAGAGGCCATGAAAGTGTGCAAGTCAAAGTTTATTTGCTGCATTCCAATTTTGAAGAGTTGTTCCATTTTTGTACAAGTCTCAGTCAAAGGGAGGTCCAAACAGCTTAATCTTGGTCTCCCTATGTTTCAATTTCCTATTTTAGAATGTAGAGAATGAACAATATGTCCAAACAACTTAATCTTGGCAGATTCTCAGATAGGTAGAGAAGCAAAGGAGCCCAACTATTTAATATGGGCCCTTGGAAGAAATAAGGGTAGTCTGTAGATAGGAGGACAGAAAAAGAAAAGTTGAAAAGCTGGGTCTGCAAGTCTAAGTGCACCCAAACCAAAAGAAGAAAAAATGTTAGGTAAGTAGACTGGGTAGGTAGCTTTGGGGTTGCAGAATCATTTATTATGATCAGTTTTGTGTTTTCAAAAGTTATATCCATTCGATTAGTATAGCAAGGAAGTTCCCATTTCGAAGGACTTCAAGCGAGTGATGTCTAACTTCCCCCTCTTCTCTCCCCTAAATCATTTACTAAATCCCCCTAGAGAGGTCGAAATCTGCTTGATAACTCTCATTTTCATCATTTTCATAAAAATTCACCCTGGTAAAGATCTTCTTTACTCAAGCAATATTCATACTTCCTTTACAGATCATTGCTTCCTTTAAAAAAGCCTAAGATTCACATACTTAGCGCTTTCTTATCACTGGTCATATTAATCACTAACCTTACTATATAGCTCCCTATCTACCTCCTCATCCCTATTTTTAACTATGTTAATAATTCCCTTATATATTTATCTCCTCCCTTTGGTTGAAAAATAACCATAAGTACACTTGGGAATTGCTAAGTTTGTCTGAAACATAGCAAGAACCCTCATCTTCCCCCTTCAAAACCATCTTCCAATACAGTGGACTCCTTCCAAAGCATGTAATTCTCTCTCTTAAGGTTATCGGACCCCTTCCGAGGCCGCAAATAATCTTCAGAACCATATATTCCTCTCCTCTGATCACAAACAACCCTTGCTGATTTCCCTAACATTCTTCCCATCCATTGAACCCTCTCCGACGCAATTATCGCAATCGGAGGTCGCAAGGGAATTATGGCTCGCTGTTGTTTCTTCCCGATGGACGCTCTGCCGATGCCATCTCGCGATCGGCATATCGCAATATTTATACCACATAGGTGTGCCCCTTTCCCTTTTTTCCCGATGCACTATTGCGATATCGGCAATCGGCGGTCGCAAGCATCACGTTTCCAAAATAAATACCTTCTCATTCTCCGCCGATGCGATATTGCGATCGTATCGAAAGAAGTATATCGCATCGCAGTAACATATGAGCCGCCCTGCCGACCATATCATTGCCACATCACCCTGCCACGTCACCTCGCTGATGTCACTCGCCATACAGTTGATGTCATGCTGACATCAGCAGCCAAAAAAACAGAAAAACGCGCAAGCGCAAAAGTCAAGCTTCGGAGCTCCGTAATGAAAAACAGAAGCAGTTTTCGATGCACGATTACCGCGAAGTGCTAATCGCGCATCGCTACGAGAAATGAGCCATATTGGAGAATCTTTAAGGAATATTTTGATTCCTCGGCCCATTTTGCACTGAAAAGGCCCGAAAAAGTCTGATTTTGCCAATTTAAACGTATTTGAAGACAGAGAGAGACCCAGTTCAGAGGTTAAAGTGTATCAGAGCAGTGTGAAGATAAAACGCATGTCAAAGAGTATCAGAGTAGCGGCAAAGTGTATCAGAGGAGATTTTCTCAGGGCTCGAAGCAAATCCAACATTAAAAGGAAAGCCCTGAAAGTCAAGAAACAGTTGAGGATGCATTGAAAGCTCACCAACACAAATGACTGCACATTAAACTCACAGAAGATCAGTGGACCAGAACTCAATGCATAGTTATTACAAAACCACTGCACCAAGCCACATAGGACATCACATTAACTCAATTTTTGATCCAGCTGCCACTGGTGTAGCCCAAAAAAGACTTGATTACATTTAATTCCAGCATAAGTTAGGTTTAGAAATCTTTCTTCCTGCAGACCTGTTTAGGTCGGTTGTAATAAATGACTTTAGATATTTTGCTTATAGATACCACCCTGAAAAATGGAGTAGGGGTTGGTTGGTTGTTGATTTTTATTAGTTCGATATTTTGCTCAGACTCGCAATGTAAATGTGATACTTTCTATAATCAAAGACTGCTGAAAGTATGGATTCTGGATCTATCTGCTGTGTCTCACTGGTCGAGGAGTGAGTATGGAATTCCTGTACTTCGACATGGTCAATAAGTGTTTCTTTAACTCTGTTTAGTTTTTATGTTTGTGTTATCATCATTCCACCATCTAAATTGCAGAAAAGAAGAATAGTATAGGATTTTCTTGGCTGCACCCTAGGCTCAATTTCTGTAATTTATCTATGTTTTCATCAGGAATAGTTATGAACATGCATACTTAAATGATCTTGTTTACACTGTTTCTTTCACATATGAATGCTAGTTTAGGAATTCTTAACTGCTCCTAGATAACCATTCATTCCCTTCTCCTCCCTGTCATTTGGTGAAAGATTCTTGATTGCCTTTCATCACTGATTATCATTCCATCTTTTCAGCAAATTGGAAATTGTCTCATGTGTAGCTATCCCGCTCCATAATCCTCTTGTGACCGAGAAAACGCAACAACAAGCCTTAATCCATGACTCTATGGCCAATGGTTTGAAACTTATCACACTTTCCCTTGCCTCTCTGCTTGAAATTATCTGCCTCACATTCATCTTCCATGCAAACAAAAAATCAAAAACCCCTGAAACCAATAGCTAGCGTAAAATCATCCCCAACAAAGCTAAATCATTAAGAGAGAGCCCTCTCTGATTGCATGTGGGCTAGAACCTGCAATCCAAAGATTGGTTTGTGGTTACCTCAGTCGTATCCCTTCAAGAGCTTAGGGACAACCTGAGTGATAACATAATGGGACCTCACTGGGGACCTCCTCAGCTAATCTCACAAAACCAGTTTGAAGCTCCACAGAGGAAGAAAGCAACCTTAAAAAAGTTCGGTCGACCTGTTCCTTTAGAAAATTTCCCAAAAACAAGTTAGAAGCTGGCTCCCAATAAGCATTCGCGCTACACAAGATCAAATCCAGATCCGAATCCCCCTACTGTTTTTGAAAATCCCAACATAATCCCCAAAATCTGCAGAAATCAAGAGCAACGAGAATATTTTACTGCTTCTATTCCCCAAAAAGTTCAACCTAGTAGTTTCATAACCCCTGTCAAAGTTTTGTTCCGTTTAAACCCTTCTTCCCCGTGTTCATCATCCACTTCCCCAACCGCTGTGTCCACACCTCCATTCACTGCAAATACTACCATTACCACTCCTAATATCCTAGTCACTCCATTCGTTCCCCTTATCCCTGTTGTTCCTCTTATCCCTGTTAATATGGCTAATATATATGCGCCCTTACCTCGGGGCTATGCCTCAGGACTATTAGACAAAAATTACCTATTTTGATGGCACAAATTTCTTGCACAACCCTACATCATACCAAGAAAATGCAGGATTACTTTGAGAGTTATGAGATCGATGATGACAATGTGAGAATGAAGATTTTTGTCCAAAGTTTGACCGGCGATGTCAGAACCTGGTTTAGGGCACTTACGCCCAATTCCATTTTAAATCCAGAAGCCTTATACTAGACATTTATTAATAGATGGGAGAAAAAGAAAGACCCCTTGCACATACTATCCGAGTATGATATTATGAAAAGAGGACCTCAAGAGGCTGTCTTGGATTACTGTGCAAGGTTTAATAACGTTTACAATGCAATACCTCAAAATTTTAGACCTCCACCAGATCTTGCTTTATACAAATTCCCTGATGGTTTTGATGCTGAAATGGCATATCAGTTAAAGGAAAGAGCCCCTCAAAGCCTTGCAGAAATGCAAGATGTTGCTGTCAGTGTGGAGGCAAACCTAATTGCCAAAAGAAACAGAGCCAGAACTGAGAGAAGAACCACTTTCAAGGAAGAACCCTTAGCCTTAGATCAAAACCTAGATGCTATCATCAGTGGCATGCATAGGCTAGGAGACAGAGTAGAGAGCGTTGAGAGAAAATCATCATGGGAAGGACAACAGTCCAACACCATAAGGAACTTGAACTTCAGGAAAAATCATACCACGCACGCTAGAAGGGCTAGTCCCGACCATGAAATTAGGCCTCCTTTCCAAGAAAACTATGCGGGCGCATCCACATCCAGTGAGCCCACAGATGAGACTCACATGATCCTGATCGATTCGAATAATGAACAACAAATCTTTCTCACTGAAGAGGACCGAAACTACCCTGATGTAAAACAATTTCAGACCAAGTCGAGAGAGTCTTTTGATTTCAAACAAGGTTATGATTCTGCTGTGTATGAAGTGCACAAAAAATATATGTTAAGAACAAGGACCATTGATGTCCCTGCATCCAGCAGAACAAAGGATAGCAAATAGCCCAACAAAATTAAAAACAATGTTGTCATAATAGAACCAGCTAATATTGCTGTCCCAAACCTGCATCAGGTAACTGTGGAAGATATAACAAACATGCAGCTTCCTATTGGTCAGCCTCTACCTTCCTCTCTCTCAAAAGAAAACTTGAACAACAATCCAAAAAATCTTCCAAAAACAGAAATACCACAAAATATCATTCATCATAACGCTGATATTCAGAAAGAAGACATAGAGAATATGCCTGACAAAGAAAAATCTGCTACTATCAACACTAAGAATCCAATAGAGAAACCATTTAACTTAGAAGCAGAAATTGGAAAACTCAAGATATCCATTCCCCTCTCAGAACTTTCCAAACATGATGTATATAGGCAACAAATCCAAAGGTCACTTCAACTACCATAGGTCAAGGACGATGTAAATGTTTTAGATGATACCCCTGAGCTGCTGTTTGGTTAAGAAGTTAACGGAAAATCAACATATGGATCTGTTCCACCCTTTTATGGCAGTTTTCACATACATGACAAAATCATGCACAATGCTATGTTTGACTTAGGAGCCTCACATAACCTTATGCCCAAATCTGTAATGGAAAATATGAATCTTGTTGTCACAAGACCTTATAAAGACTTATACTCCTTCGACTCAAGTCAAGTCAAGTGTTTAGGCTTAATGAAAGACCTTTGTGTGTCTCTAGTCCAATTTCCCAACAAGACAATTCTAATGGACGTAGTAGTTGCTGACATTCCCACAAAATATGGCATGCTCCTATCAATATCATGGGGAGAAAAAATGCAAGGATCCCTTCAACTTGACCTCTCTTATGCCACTATATCTATCTTTGGGCAACCAAAGAGACTGTACAAGGAAACACTGATGAAGTACGTGGTAAGCAGTGAGTAAAAGCCCCAAAATTTTCCAATTTACTCAATCCATTCTGATATGGATGTTTATTTTATTTAATTATGAGATTAATCCTCCAACTGATGAGAAGCCTTCAGCCTTAGAGCAAGAAACATGCATCAATGAGGAATTAGTTGCCAATGTCCATGAAATTATCACAACAGTTAAGGCAACTAGCAAACAAGAAGAACCTCCCGAAAATGAAATGATAAGTCTGCCCAATCCTCAGATAACTGAAACTCTTAATACAAACCTTAAGCAAGAAATCACATGGTATTTAGAGTTTGATGGTTCTGTCAATAAATTAGGAGCAGGGGCAGGAGTATGGATCTACAATACACATGACAATCACATAGAAGGCCATGCCTATAGATTAAATTTTAGGTGTACAAACAACATGGCAGAGTATGAAGCTCTCCTCTTAGGCCTAAAATTGCTCAAAGTCCTAGGAGCTACTAAAGTTTCCATTCTAGGTGACTCCGATCTGATTATACAACAAATGAAAGGTAACTTTGTTACTAATGACAACAGAATGAGAGCCTACATGATAGCTGCCACAGAAATACTCAATTCTTTTAATGAGTCTAAGCTTGCCAAAATTTCAAGAGACCATAATATTCATGCTCACAGTCTAGCAACTTTCGCTAGCACATGCAAGCTTCCCTTTGAACCAAATCATCATTTCACTGCTGAGATAAAACATAGACCCTCGGTCCCCAACAATGTTAAGGATTGGCAAGTGTTTCAAAATGATGCCCAAATTAACAATTTCCTTACTCTTGAGGGCGAATTTTCGAACACAAACATTGACATGGATGCCATCAACGATTCCCAACAGCTAACAGAAGAAAATCACCTGGATGTGACAGCATCAACAGCTAAACAAATCCTTAACCCAACTGTTTTTGACAATGCAAACATAGAACAACTGAAACAAGTGTGTTTAGAGGAAACAACCAAAGCAGAGGATGAGTTTATTGATCTAAAGAGTAATTTTCTACCTGCTGGCCTTACTCCATTAGAAGACATGTTCGATGACAATGATGTGCCCAAAAAGCCAAAAATGGAGCCTCTAAATGTTGTTATAGAAGAACACAACATACGAACAACAGAACAGCCCAAAATGATTAAGTTGTCCAAAAATCTGCCCCCTGATCAAAAACCAAAATATGTGGATTTGTTCAAAGAATTCCAAGATGTATTCGCTTGGAGTTATGAGGACTTGAAGTCCTATGACACCTCAGTAATTCAACACACCATTCCCGTAAAACCAAATCAAAAACTGTTCAAACAGAAACTTAGAAGAATCAACCCCATGCTTCTTCCCCTCATTGAAAAAGAAATAAAGAGAATGTTTGAAGAAGGTATCATTGCACCCATCCGATTCTCTGAATGGGTATCTAACTTAGTTCCCACAAGGAAAAAATTAGGAGAGATAAGACTGTGTGTAGACTTGAGAAATTTAAACCAGGTCTCTCTAAAAGACCACTATCCTTTGCCTAAAATGGACCATATCTCACAAAGAGTAGTGGGATCATCTAGAATTTCTTTACTAGATGGATTTTCAGGATTTAATCAGATACTTGTTCACCCAGATGATCAAGACAAGACAGCCTTTACCACATTGTGGGGAACATTTAAGTATGTTAAAATGCCTTTCGGGTTAAAAAATGTTGGTGCTACCTTTCAAAGGGCAATGGATATTGCATTTTCCAAGGAGATACATGATTTCCTTGTTGTATACCTAGATGACCTAACCCCTTTCTCCAAATCTGACGAAGAGCACCTTAAACATTTGAGGCAAATTTTCATGACATGCAGGAAATATGGCATTTCCTTGAATCCTAAGAAGTCCCTATTTTCCCTTGAGGAGGGCAAGCTCCTAGGCCACATCATATCAAAATATGGGATTAGAATTGACCCTGAGAGAATTCAAGCTATCCTCCAA
>APFE030413953.1:112959-138214 GCA_000404065.3 Pinus taeda | reverse complement strand
GACGTGAATATTAATGCTGTGTCAAGAAGACATGGGTTATGAATTGTTGATTGGTGAAGCGGAATATTTCGGTGTTCTGCCTGACGTGGATTCCAGGCAGTTACGTTGTGGTCGAAATATTTCTGTGCATTAGCAACTTCTAATGCATTGTCCCAATCAAGTGTGTCCATGTTTGGTGCTTTTTGTAGCCAGAGGAAGCCATTAATGTGTGCGGATCCTCTATGTTTCCATTCGTATCTGAATATAATATTAAGGTTACATTTGGTTAATACATATATGCAATGTATAAAATTAATGTAGAGGGAAATGGATATTAAATAATACCTGAACCAGTAGTCGACTGCATGGAGGCCTTTTTGCAGGATTTCTTCAAGGAAAATTGTAAATCTGCAATGTATATATTGGGCTATTAGATGTGGTTTTTAATTATGTTTTGAATTTTCCATTGGAAGTGGTTGACTGAATTGGAAGGAACACTGGTGGGCATGATCGTGTGCAAGTCATGCCATTTAGTATCAGTTGTGCTGAGAGTGTAGAAGAATGTTGGGCTTCCTATTTGTGTGATCCTGTTAGTCAGCTCAAATCGTCGTTTGTTCCAGAAAGACCGTGTTCCTCGCAGGGCTGAACCGAACCGCAATATTTGCTCTGGCAATCTTGAATCTAGAGAGTCATGAAGACACTAGCATAAGTCTGAAACCGTTGTTGGCAAGTTGTTCTCAATGTACTTCTTCACGAAAACACTAGCAGTTGCTTGGCTACGGTGGCGCATTAGAATGTTATAAAGATAGTAGCGGAATCTTGGGTGTTGGCCAAAGCAGTTATCATGGTAGTGTAGCAAGTGTAAAGCATATTCATGCATCTCAACTTTTGTAAGTCTTGGTTGCATGATCATTGCAATGCCTATAGGGAAGAGTGTGGGGAATGCCATGGCAAAGAGGCCGATGGTGTTGTATTCATTTATAGTAGTTAAAGATATTGGAGGCCAATCGATAGAGCTTGTTGAATTTGAATGGGTCAAGTGCAAATAGTTACAAATGTGCTCAAGCTCAGTACATGAATTTGGGAGTACTGGAACGAAAGAAGAGGGTTGGATTTCTAATGGAGGTAGCATGACATCAGTATCATAAGTAGAATCAGTAGTGGTTTGATGGGGTTCAAAAGAGGAGGTGGTTACATTATGGAGAAGAGAAGAAATGTCTGTAGGGTGATCTAGTAGCACAGAAATTGCAGATGAATTGAATTGAACATCACAATAGTAAGGGTCATTTTTTATTTTGTATTCAAGGGTTGCAAGGACACGTGATTTGCAAATGAAGATTTCGTAAGCCTTTTCAGATGGATTTTGCCTTTTCAGAATGAGGATGTCTAAGTCAGAGAGCATTCGGGGTAAGTATAATTGTATGGCCACTGTACTTGTATTGACCACCACGGGAATGAGTGACTTGTAGAATGGGGTTGACACGTGCATTGAGAATTTCTTCAACCTGTGTTAACTAGTGAAGGACATAGGGTTGTTCTCTAGGGTCCTGTTGTTCAGCTCAGAAAAACAATTGGTAGATTTAGATGATGCGCAACAAAAACAAGAGAGTCTACCATGGAAAAGCTTTGTTTTCATTCCTGGGTATGATTCCTTGCATATTGTGCAAACATGCAAGGTAGAAAGTTCATCAATCCTTTCTCGAAAGCGATGGTGTTCTTCATTAAGGGGAGGGTTATATTGGATTTGATGAATATTAGATGGGTTGGTTTGTATAGTTGGGAGAGCATTTGAGGTGGGAAGGGATGTAGAGGAAGTAGTAGGGTTGTTGCGGTTTTCATAAAGTAGTGGACGTCGTGCATTTATTCTATCCTTTTGTTGTGCATAAAGAAGACGCCGCCACTTGTTTTTGGCTACAATTTGATTGTTTTTTGGCATATCTAAACAAGTACAAATAATTATTGTTAGTTTTCATAAACGAGCAGTGCATGTTTGGAGAATGTATTACTTTATTTGAACATAGCATTAATATTTTTTATTTCAACATCGGTGAAGGTAGGTGGATTAGGTAGAAGGGAAAACATGCAATTAGGAGTGCTATAAAATCATATGTTATTTCGGCATCTATCATTGAGAGGAGAGAAGCAAGATGAACAATATTTTGCTCCCTTTTCTTCATTTTTTATTTACATGTTTGAATGATAACATGAATAGATTAGCAAGCAAGAGATCAATGTATAGCATGTTGACAACAAACGAGAAACATATGTAGTAACTCTTTACAAATGTTGATATCTATATTATGTAAAATGAAAATGGTAAAGATACATATTTTGGAATGACTGGAAGAGAGTATTTGCAGTGAAAGCTACAGTTTGCATCATAATACCATGGGTGTATATTTTACAACAATATGAGACAATGAGTTGTGTGGAAATGTTTGTTTATGTACAAACAGTCGTGTTAGAAGAGACCCTAAAAAACAATTCAAAGGCAGCAAACAATAGGGTGTTTTGAAGTGGACATTGCTTGAATGTCAGTGAGTGCTTCCTTGCATGCAGAGGCATATTGAATTTCTTCTAAATTGATCAGTATTGGTTGCAAGCACTGAACACCATTGAAGTAATCTATTTTAATGGAAAGTGTTAGCAGGAAGCGGCGTCCTGAAATTCGGCCACAAATTTCTTGCAGATCAGTTGTTTCAATAGAGAAGGAACAGGTCTTTTGTCGTGATGCCCATGAGCTCGTTCCCTGCATCATTGAAATCTGTGACATTCTGTAGATTCCCGGTGTGGTCATGTAGCTCAATTTTAATTTTGTAACGGTAGTCACATTCTGGGAAGTCACTGTTACATTTTGTACAATGCCAAAGATTGTTAGAATGCTCCACAACCTTCTTCATGCATTGTTTTCCATTGAAATCTAATGGACATGCTAGAAAGTAGAAGTTGTCCATATGAAGAGCAGTAATTGTTGCTTGAATTGAAACCCAGATTGCTTTATCGGAGGGTTGCATGCCAGCAATTTCATGAAATGTCTTTCGTGGTAGGCCACGTTTCAAAGCAACAACATAGTATCTACTGAAAGATGGACAAGAAGAGTTATAACCTATTTCACGGAACCATGCATGTAGTTGGTGAGTTTCTTAAACTTTTGGATTTATGGTGAGAGTGCTTGTTGGTATTGTCCCTATTGTGGTGCCATTAAATTCAAATACACGACCTCCTTTGATTGCAAGGATTGGTGGGTTGTCGAAAGAGTAGAATTCAGAAAGGTTTTGTCCTATATAATCACAATGGTCTCCCCATAATGTTATATCAATTCTAAAACCTGACTTGTCTTTTAATATGAGTGTTTTCCTTAATGTTTCACTTCCGTCTTTTCGTCGAATTGTTGATGTAGGTGAAGTGGAGGTAACAACACCAATGACATCCACATTCGTATTTGGACTTGCACTTTTTATTTTAGCAATAGTATTGAAGTGAAATCTCTGGTAAGGAAACGTTGGATCATCTATGGGACATGGATTGATAGTGGAAGCAGTAAACAAGTAAATTTCCCATTTGTTCTTTAGGTGGTTGTAGTTTGGATTTGCTTCTTTCACTGTGCCATTTGAAACAATGTATAGCTACCCAACTTGAATTAGATTGTAAATAGATTTGGCCAATTCAACAAATGCAGAAAGGCGGATCTCTTCCTTATCATGATTGATAAGGTCAAATCCAAAAGCTTTTCCTGAGCCTCGCACATTGTTGTAAGTCTTCAATGATGTTTTTGCAGATGCCCTACCTTGGATTGACCAATATTTTCGGTAAGGGCTGAGTGCCGTGAATGGAATTGTTGTAGTTGTTGTCGTAATTGGTGGAGTAACTACAGAGGGCAAGGTATCTTCAGCTGATGAAGAGCTAAATTGGGATGTACCCGCCTTTGCATGTAGTAGCGTTGATGAGTCCTTCATCAATGCTGCTGAGCGCATCACAACTTCAAGCTCAACCACTCAGATGGACCTTATGTAAACAAATGAGAAATGAATTAATGAAGATTCCATTTTCCTTATTGTAATGCAAGAAGCGTTTAGAAGGAAAAAATTAAAAGAGGGTAACTTCAAATGGTGGGCCTTACGAGGAGTTTTGGAGCACTGTGCAAGCTGTGTTTTTAAGCAGAATTATCGAGCCAATTTGGATGTCTCCAGATACAACCTGTGGGCTATATGCGGATGGTAGAAAAGTCTTATGTTGATGTGTTCCATCAGATAGAGTAATGTGGAAGTGTGAGGATGTTGTTTTTAATGAGGTAACAAAACCAACATCGATTATCTGAAGTAGTGGTTGAATCTCCGTGGAACCATTCAGCAATAGAGGAATGGCATTCGTTGTCAAGGTTGTCTCCATAATATTAACACGAGGATTCTTTTTCCCGTGATAGTAGTACCTGCAATTCATCAATTTCACCACAACACAAAATTCTAGTCAAAGAAGATGTGATGTGAATGCGGAATCTAATCTAACAAGGCTAACTTTTGATGGTGAAACAATAATAAGGGCACAACCGATATGGGGAGGAGAACAACCGCTCATATTAACCACCCAAGGTAGACCACATTAACAAAATGCATGTTAATAATATTCAGTGACAAGGTACATATTGTGCAAGTTTGGAAGTACCTCAAGCGACTCAAAGATCCTTATAGTCTTACAGTACCTTCAAAACATGTATGAAATAGGAACATTTTCCAGCCATTCCTAATACTGATCCTTTCTACAATATTCTGTTCACACATGACATGTGATCCTTGTAGGAAAAATCCACACATTTCTTACACAACGTAAAACCCATTAAGAGATGTGTTTCAATCAAGGCATTTGCCATGTATTTCGCTCACTTAATTTACCCTTTGCAAACCTCTTTTAAAGGCTGAATGGACTCCTTATGGCTTTGTAATAATATTTTATAAGTGGTTCATATTAGTAGTCCTTGGAGGCATCGACATAAAGTGCCCACACTTAGGGCAGGTAGTGTGAGACCCATCACTTGGAAGCAGTGTGCTTCTTTTGTGAATCTTGTGCATAATTCATGATATTTTAACTATTTTATAAGTGGTTCATATTAGTAGGCCTTGGAGGCATTGACATAAAGTGCCCACACTTAGGGAAGGCATTGTGAGACCCATCACTTGGAAGCAGTGTGCTTCTTTTGTGAATCTTGTGCACAATTCATGATATTTTAACTATTTTCTGAACAATCCAAATTTTTTTTTTTTATTATTATGCTATATTCGGTTGTACTCACTGTTCTTGTGAAGTTTTGCACATTATAGGGAATCACTTTCATTAAACATATGTTGAATAGTAGTCATTGCATATAACAAACACATTATTCAAACACTATGTATAACTTTCAATAAATTTGTCAGTCTGATGCATGAAAGGGTAGAGCTATTGAATTTGAAAGTTCACACATTCCTTTAGTCCAGGCATCTAGAAGAGCTATCTGGGGCCAAGCTCATGTTTGTCATAAGAGCCACTAGAAGAGCTATCTGGGTCCTCCCTCTTGTCAGAAACAGGACCCTGAAAACAACATCCAGACCATAACAAAAATTAGATTCCATTAGTCACACAACTGTGGCCAAATTGCAGACTATCATGGGTAGTTTCTATATATTTGCAGCATCACCAACCCATCTAAATGCAACAATCTACAAAAAGAGGAGTAATTCAATTCCTATTTTCTTTTCGTACAAAGTTACAAAGAGCCAAATGGAGTATGATGTGCAAGTGGAAAGAATGTGGGCTGTTTCGATATAATTTTAGCATGCGGAAGAAAAGCATCCTAAAGCAAACATTTTTCAATGCTTTCCTCCTCTCAAGAAATAATGAATAGCTTGTGATCTGGTTTTGC
The DNA here is from genome assembly GCA_000404065.3 of Pinus taeda. NCBI lineage: Eukaryota > Viridiplantae > Streptophyta > Pinopsida > Pinales > Pinaceae > Pinus > Pinus taeda. The sequence goes on along the minus strand of APFE030413953.1, from coordinate 132,339 downwards.
TACATGTGGTACCTAATATATTTTGTAGACAGGTAAATGTATGTGCATTAAGTTTGGGTAATCTACAAATGGGAAATCTCTTGTAAATAAACAACTATTAAGCATGTTGCTTAATGAAAAATATTTAGAACTATATTTTATAGTTGAATGTCGCAAGTGGTATTTTTGACCCTTATTTCTTTTGAAGAGGTTTCCATCAAATGAGTTGAAACCATTGATGTTGTTTGTATCAGAGCAAGAGAAAAATGACATAAATGCACCCGGTATAGCTAGGTAATCTGAAGCTAGCTCTAGAAGTGGGTACGGATATCAACTAATGAGAAATAGAATCTTGTGAGTAAGAATGCTTATCATAGCAGAAAGCATTGTAATGTGGTAAGGGTTCTCCTTTCTTTATGGGGTAATGTAAAAGAGTAGTTCTTAGGGAAGAGTTCAGATATTTCTTAGGTCAATTTATAAAATTTCATAAGACCAATGAGGAGAGTAAAATCTTCAATTGCACATGAACATGCGTAGAACAGTCAACAAAGGTATGCCTCATAGGGTTGGCCTAAATTTGAAAGGATCTCAATGAACCCAACCAGATGACTATGGAAGTGCAATCTTCAAATGCAGACTCTGCCAAGATGCAGGCCATCTAATGACTGCCTGTAAAAGAAAGGTACATCAAGTGGAAGGAAATTTAGAGCCATAATAGATCTCCCATAGATGGCCTGCGGTAGGATCCAAAAAGTTGATAAAATGAAAATAAGACCGGTTAGATTAGAAGACAACCAAAAGGAAAGCAACCAAAATTATAGAAACAACAGCTACATAGAAGGCCCATGAAGAAAGAAGAAAAATCCTACAAACTCTCGAGTCTCAGCACAGGAGAAGACCAGATTTGAGAATAGGAACCAGGAGAAGAAAACCAACCACAGTCGAATTTGTGAAAAAAATAAATGAAGAAGACCACATAACATCAAGACCCCTTTGCCAAATCCTCCACAGTGGAAAGTGGATACAAAAATCGATTCAAACAAGAAGCAAAAAGAAATGTTTGGTTGGTGGTTTTGTTTTAGCATAATAGACATGCCTCATACATGGCTTGTAAGCTAAACGAAACCATATTATGTAGTGCAGCTCCTCAGGACATGTTTCTTAAAAGATCCATTACAAAAAAAGTATCAAGCAAACAAAGTGAACTGCTTAACATCACCTCAGATATTTTATTTCACTATGTTTCTTACAACAGTTGGAACTACGAAGTTGCATGAATGTCGTGACTCGTGGCATTCAGGATGGTGACCCTTGAAGAGCCTTATGTGGATTGCTCTGATGGTGATCCCCTTTTTTATTCCATCTGCTTTTATTCAATTCTATGGTGAGTTTACTTAAAATGATTCTCAACAATCTATTTCAATACCAAATCTGGTTCAAATTACCAATTTTTACTCTGTTTCTACTTAAATTAGATAGGTTTCATGACTTTGTGGCAAATTACAATTAGACATCAAAACTGTCCAAACATGGAATTCATAAAATGACATATCATAAACTAACGTCTTTGGAAGCCATCCCTAGATTGGACAAAAAAATTCCTTTTACAAAGTGAAAAGAAAAGGAAAATTACTAGATGACGAACTGGTATTAATTATGTTAATGGGTAAAATAACCTATAAGGAAATTCAAAAACATAGAAATAGTCGATATGCAAATAAGGCATAAGGCTATGAATACCTAAATTGAGATTCATATGGCCATTTATCATCTAGTTCCAATATGTAGATTTAGTTTAGAGTTTGCTTTCTTAGATCTTGTCAAAAATCAGGAGATAACAGAATCAAGAACATTTAAATAGGATTAGAAAAATAAAGTCATGTCTATCTACAGATATACAAACATATTTTCCTCATGACCATATCAACGAATAAGAGAAGCATCCTTAGAAAGTGAAGAAAATTTGAGTAATGTAGAAGATGGGCGTTTACTTTGTTACTTGAAATCCCAACTTACAAATACAAAACTTGCCTTATCTGTTCCACAGCTCGACACAACTCTATATATTGAATTGACATGCCAATGTACTAAATATGAATTTTATAACTCATGGAAACATTGATTATAATGCATCCAAAAACATATTCAAATTTCCACTTCTCCTGTTTACAAGCTATAAATCTAAGAGTTTTTTGTTCTTTAATTGAGATCCATTTTCTCCTTATCATGACATTTATTTTATCGCCCAGTATTCGTATATGAACTAGGTCATTATTGTGGCTATGTTTCCTCTTAGTCGCCAAGCTTCTCCATCACTTACCTCACATTTTCTCGTTCCTTTACACAGGACAATTAAAACAAAAAGTAGATTCTTTGGTTCCAATTTCAGTGGAGATTTGATCAGTTAGGGTTTCTTCTTCTGTAGCGATAAAATTTACAAAGCTTTGCTATAATCCTTTATGATCCTTTTGAACCTGTGCCTTGTTTTGCAGGTATTGAGCTCACATAATCTCAAAGGCATTCCCTCCAGCCAGAAGGTATTTCAAATCTTTTTCCCGTCTTACTGAGGTCACAACGTTTTTCATGTTTAATAAATTCTGCTAATCAACAATGAAATGCTCTCTGCAAATTTTGAGAAAATGAACCTCTCGATATACTGAAAAATAACACATACGAGAGGTTGAATTTTATTTTAGTATGAATCCCCTGTTAAGTAGGTGTCTGTAATCACTGTAGTGTTTTTGGCTCTTCTGTAACAAAATTTAAAGGGGACTTACAATCTTCTATTGGAATCATTTTAAAAAGGAGTCTGAAGAACAGAATTTTAAAGTCATTTTCTCCATGAAATTTTCCATTTACTTCACTTAAAGGAGGTTATAATTTGTCCAGGATGGGTGAGGAGATCAAGCAAAATATGGCCTTAGGAGCAGAGTCAGTGAAGAGAAATGGGAATGGCAGGTGCCACTGTACTCTATAGTGCTTTCTAGACAATGGTACAAGTTACTTATCATCTAACAGGACATTGACTATATAGCTAAGAGAAATTTCTCTACAATATTGTGTAATAAGCTAGGGTAATTTATATAATACAGCCAAGAATCAGGAAAAACTAGCAAAAAGAGAGAGAATGGGATCAGAAAACCCATTTTTGAGAGCTCTAACCTGCAATTTAAATAGAAGAATTCTGAGAACCTGGGTGAACAATTTTTGAATAGGGAAACAGAGTTGTACCTGCCATTGCAAAACCCATAAGAGAACACTAAGAAAACACTAAACTAAAATTAAAACGTTGGAAGCAAAATGAGAGGGAATGGGATCAGAAAACCCATTTTTGAGAGCACTGACCTGAAAATTGAGCAGGAACAATTTATGAACAGTAAAACGAAGGTGTAAACAGTGTATACTTGAACACCTGAGTGAACAATTTCTAAACAGTAAAACGGAGGTGTAAACAGTGTATATGAAACAAAAAAGGGCTAGGTCGTGCACAACAAATTGCACAACAAAAATGGGACACATTATTGCAGCAGTAAGTGGAAAAGCACAAAAACATTATTGCAGAGGGCATGGAAGAGAACATGAAGAGCAGAAAATGGAAAGATATGGAGGAAGAGCAAAAAACGGACGGACAAATATGGAGGAAGAGCAGAAAACGGACGGATATGGTGGAACATTTAGTGTGTCTATTTGAAAAACTTTTGCATTGCTAGTGTTGGCGTGCCACAACTCCCTCACCTTCCACAAATTTTCGATCTCAATCACGCTAGAGTGGGGTTCGATTCCTTAGGCACTAATCCTGGAGATCGTCTAGAGAGGAGCATGCACGCAGCCTAGGCACACGTTCACCGCACCACACACAGGTTGGGCACACGTTCCACAATCCACATATTAACAACGCACACAGTGGCATTAACAAATGCGAAACTACAAGATACAAAATACCAAGATGTCAATTTGGCTGTTGTTGAAAAAAATTCCAGGTGTCAACCTTAGAAAGAACAAGACGACAAAAGTCTCACTCAAAGGAAGGCCTATCGGCCTAATTACTTATTATTTTCTTTTTACAAATAGAAAGGGCTTTATTAAACATGGAATATTCTGAGTTTCACTCCAAATGCATGCTTAAATTTCCTTGTTTGTGGGTTTGAGCAATGAAGTGTCTCGATTTAATGCAGCAAGCTTCGAGTTGAAGCGAGATCAAACCAATAGAAATTATTTAACCCTGGATCACTCTGTTTTACCATTGTTAGATTCCGACATCAAAGAAATGAATTGTCTGCAATACTATAGTAGCGAAATTTCTTAAGGATTGGGTTAGAGTTTATGAATACCAAGTTTGCAGGCTGTAGCCATATTTGTTTTATGAAGTCGAATACAAAATTTACATATGTTCTTTCTTTCTTGTAATGTTAAAGAAACTGATCTCATGATTAGATAAGTAATGGCTGCCAATGGCGAAAATATGAACAATATGGACAAAATATGATAAAAAAAGAAATCAGCTACTGAGATCTTATTACATATGCTCTTTGGCACCCACTTAAGAAACATGTTTGATCTCGTCCTTTTCCGATAAAAATCATATGACTAATGTTGTCAATGACCATGAAATGTATGCAAACTCCTCTCTAATAAAACATGTTAAAATTATGGAAGAAATTGAGCAGGTTCAGAGATGCGCCCAACATCCAACAATTTTAATAGAAACCTACAAAAGTTAACACACTCATTTTCTAAGTCATCTGGCTAAGCCAATGCACTTCTCCTCCTACCAGTTCATTAGTGAGGCAATAAATAGAGAAAATTTCATTACCGAAAATGAATTTAGACCTTTCATTTCCAAAATATCAACCTCGAGCACGTTTCACACAATCACTCTCAATCTCACATCCAACCCACTCAATGGGCTAGGAATACAATGGTAGTCTACACAATTAGCAGTTGAAAGCTTCCAATGCGATATGGGCGAGTTACTAGATTATCATAATCAACTGAATAATTATTCATCGATAATATAAGATTTTGTGGCTTCAATAAAGGCATATCCCAATTTTACTATTGATCTGAAAATAGGGCACTTAGGCTTCTTGTCTAACTTACAAGAACATCTTTGAATTCCAAAGCTTAAATATTCCCAATTTTTTATGATTAACCAATGCGGAATTAAATATGTGCTTGAAAATAATAGGTGTATGCTTATGTTTGTTTAAACTATTTATGTGATGTAAATGATTTTGTTTAAACTAATATAAAGCATATAACAGTGAATAATGCAACAACAAGCATCACACATAAGACAACAAATTACTGTGGAGTTCACCCAAAACTCTTGAGCTACATCTCCTTGAGCTCCAGTAAATTCAACTAAGCTCTTTGGAATTATGGAAAAGTCCTTTTACAAGCTCTTTGGCTCAAATCCACTGTTTTACACATGAACAATGGGCTCAGAACACCATCTCTCCCTGGCTCTGAAGCTCTTGGCTTTCTGGCTCTCGGCTCTGGTTCTATCTTTCTGCAAATGACAGCTCTCAGGCTTTTCACTTGACTTCCAAGTGACTCCACTTGGCTGCTCTATGCATTAGTTTTGTGTTCTCTTTGCCTTCCCTTTCTACGCTACTCTCTTTCACCTTAGCTTCCTGCTTTGGCTTAGCCTCTTGTTCTTTTCTTAGCTACGCCTCCGCTCTCTGCTTATGCCCCCTATCTCTGTCATTTTGTGGCTTTTAAGCCAATCAACGTTGTCTGTTCGTTCTCCTCTTCTGGGCTCTCTGGCTCCCGGCCTTTGTCTGCTCAAATCCTTCTCTGAGTGTTAGCAATCATTGCTAAATGCCTTCAGGGATGGTGGCCGCTTGTTTTGTAATGGAAGGAACCATCGGCGCTTGAAATCCCCAGAAACAGTCGTTCCCTATTTACATAGAAAAACACTATAAAACATGAGAAAATTCATCAATCTATTGTTTATCAAACTTCAAAAATCGTTAATTCGGCCCTATACTCCTATCGGGTCAGCCTGTAATCACTATTGCAAGTAACAATGCCCATGTGTAGTGGTTCTCTTTGTATTTGTAAAAATACATTAAAAACACTAAAAACCCGACAAAGGGCTTGATGGCGGACTTCAAATAATTATGCAGCAACATTTACAAGCCCTTTTGAGTCTGGTTTCATCGCATTAGCACATTCCCTTCGCATTTTGTTTATTTAATGCAAATGTGAAAATACATAGAAAAATATCGTTTTGCAGATCTAAAAATATATATATTTGGGCCGATAAGACCCGTCGGGTCCGGCTTTTATTGCAAGTCACATATATATATGACCCGCTCCTCTGTATTGTCATGATGTGATTTTGCGATGCAACATGTCATAATCACATATCGCAAAGTCCCCGGATTTTTCCATATGGCATGGACTATGCCAACGCCGATATCAGTGATAGAAATATCACTCGGTCCGGGGTCCCTCCTTAAGTCTTATGCCATTGCCAATTGCGATATGCCGATCGGATCTGGAACATTAATCGACCAAATCTGACAGCTCCTATGCATCATCCCTTTCACCTCCGATAACTCTATTTTTGGCCATTTCTTCATGTTTTTCAGGCCCAATAGTGTAATCTACCTTTTGTAAGGTTTTTCCTAATGCGATATTTTTTCTTCATTTTGAAGACTTAGAGGGTTTTTAGGACCCATTTTTAGGGTATTTTGCCACTTTTTCCAAAGGATAAAGGGCAGCTTCTTTTTATGATAACTTTCGCATCCTAAGTCCATTTTTTCCCATTCAAATTGCAGCAGATTCAGGACAAGATGATATCTGCAATGGAGCTATTTCTAGGAACTTCCTTGGACTTTCATTTTTCCTCTATGATGAACACCTAGACTTAGGAGTCTATCCAAAATCCATTCTAGAACACGCCTTCCTACTAAAAGAACTTTTGGTCTCTAAAAGACTGATATATTGATCTAAACATTAAATGAGAGTGACTCACCCTCTTCTTTCAGCCTCCCTACACTTGCCTTGCATAGTGCCTCTAACCAAAGTTTCTGACCACTTCCCTTCTTGGATGGGCTAGTCTTCTTGGGAAGAATTGTCTTCCTCCTTGCCTTCCTGTAGAACTCCTGTTGAAATGGTTACAGAAGGTAGTTTGAGATTCTCTGCCTTGATCATTGATCCAAGGTGGCTCAAACAAATGTGAAGTATATCTGCTCCACAAAAATTTCATTTGTACCTATTTGACAAGCTGTCAACAACAACTGTTAAGAACAACAGGGATATAGTCAACAACTGGATGGACTAAACTTCTGCTTCAACAAAAGAAATAGATTTCACATCTTGTGAACACCTCCATGTCTTACATCTGCATACAAATGATGGACTAGACAACAAGCCCACAAAACACGCCTTTAAAACAAATGACCTTTCAAGTCAAGCATGTAGAAAAAGACTATTAGGACTCTTTTCAAAAGAGGAAACATTTCATCACTATCTCCATCTTGGAGACCAAATCAACTTTCCTCAAGTCAAAATTACATGCACATTGCAACAAAGAAACCAACCCTTCAAGTTAATTACACATACATTTTCAAATACAAGTAAAACATCGACATCCTTGTGTTCATGCACATCATGCTTATGTATGAATTTCATCCTTCAACTTTCACTTAAGCACACTGTACTTTTGAAGCTGAAATGAAATATAATGTTGTAGCAACAAAGTGAGTCTCCTACCCAACCCTTTTCCATTCACCTTCTTGGTAGAAACCTGCAACTTGCATCTCATCAACAAAGAAATGCAAATAGATGCATCAATAGACATGCAATCCTTAATGGGAAAATAACTCTAGCCCTTTCTTATCAATCTAGTTCCAAGGTCTTTCCTTTGTCTGCACATCAACATCAACATGTGAATCATGCTAATACACATCATTCATGGAATCTTCCTTTCCATTTCTTCCATCTTCCCTTTCCATTTTCTTTAGCTTTTGTGGAAGCATTGCTGGATTCAGAGTCCAACACCTTTCAACAAGATGCCCTTGCTTATGGCAGTAAGTGGAAGACATGTGCATCCTCTTGACAGCATGATTTGCCTTGTCCAATGGACCTTTGGCTTTCTACTTCTTATCCTTCAAACGTTTCCTGTATGTGGCCATTATCTTCCAACATCTAGAAACATGATGGTTATCCAAACCACAAAAGGAACATCCAATTATTTTCCCATTCTTATGTGGAAATTTACCATGCTTTGCAAATTCAAAAGGAATATGTTTAGAACCAAACTTATATATGCCTCTTTCACCTTTATTGCCTTCATGAGGAGGTGAAGCAAATGAAGAAGTGGCTTCCTTTAGAACACCATCAATCTCTTCAAGGCTTTCAGAGTTTCCACAACTCTTTGGTTGAAGTGTGTGCTTTTGAACACTTGCATCCTACAATTGATGTTTCAAGTTATTGCATTCCTCCTGAACAAAATTTTCACACTCTGCAATGCAACTCCTTCTTGGAGCTATTTCAATGGCCTTCATGGCAGATTTGGAACTCTCTCCATAAGACTATCCATAGCCAAGAACCAAATACTTAGGCCTTTCCTCAACCATTATTGGTTCAACAATACCTTGTGCATGCTTTCCCAAGCTCTTTCCTTCATAGCCCATCTTGGACATTAGCTTGAAACCTATGCCTCTAGTATGTTTTTCAAAAGAACCAATATAAGCATTCTTAGAGGAATTTGAAGACAAACTGGAATGGTTTACCTCTTCTTCAAGCTGATACTTGACCAAGGCTTCTTTGGAAACAAAACGTTGTGACTCCAACTCATTCATCCTTTTCAGGTTCATATTTTCAATATGAAGTTGCCTCTCCATTTCCTGCAGTCTGTCAGAAAGCAACTGCTTCTCTTCCTTCATGGAATTCAACTGCTCACTAAGTATGCTACTCTTTCTTCCATCCTCATACATTTCTCTCACCTTTTCCATCATGATGAAAAAGTCTTGCTTCATGTCTCCATCAAAGAGTCTTGTGATGGAGAAGGAATTTGAGGATACACTTGAGGAAGTTTTCATTATGCCAATGAACAAAGAACTTCAAATAAGATTAATAAATAGCTTATTTAAGAAACCTTTTGCAACAAACCTCTTGTGCTTTATGGATTGCCTTGAGGTCCTTTGGGATAGAAGAATGCCTTCAGCCCTTCTTCCTATTTGTCCTTCCTGGACTGAGCTATCAATAGCTTTCCCTTCACCTCTGCAAAATCAAAAAATAGTCAGTCTGCAAACAAGCATACATCAATCAGACAATCAATCCTTGACTATCCAAACACCTTTTAGGCAAGCAATCTTCGCTCTGTCAGTCAAGCATTCTGATATAACCTTCCTTGAAGGTGGGGTTAATCAATCTTAAGCTTTGATACCACCTGATCTGAAAATAGGGAACTTAGGCTTCTTGTCTAACTTACAAGAACCTCTCCCACTTCCAAAGCTTAAATATCCCAAGTCTTTATGATTAACCAATGTAGAATTAAATATGTGCTTGAAAATAATGGGTGTATGCTTATGGTTGTTTAAACTGTTTATGTCTGTAAATGATTTTGTTTAAACTAATATAAAGCATATAACAGTGAATAATGCAGCAACAAACATCACACATAAGACAACAAATTAATGTGGAGTTCACCCAAAACTCTTGGGCTACATCTCCTTGAGCTCTAGTGAATTCGACTAGGCTCTCTGGGATTATGGCAAAGTCTTTTTACAATCTCTTTGGATCAACTCCACTTTTTTACACAGGAACAATGGGCTCAGAACACAATCTCTCTCTACCTATGAAGCTCTCAGCTTTCTGGCTCTCAGCTCTGGCTCTGGCTCTCTGCAAATGATAGCTCTTGGTCTTTTCACTTGACTTCCAACTGACTCCACTTGGCTACTATGCGCATTAGCTCTATGATCTCTTTGCCTTCCCTTTCTGTGCTACTCTTTTTCGCCTTAGCTTCCTTCTTTGGCTTAGCGTCCTGCTTTTTTCTTAGTTGCACCTTCGCTCTCTTCTTATGCCCCCCTGTCTCTGTCATTCTATGGATTTTTAGACAATCAACGTTGTCTGTTCATTTTCCTCTTCTGGGCTGTCCAACTTTCGGCCTTTGTCCACTCAAATCCTCCTCTGAGTGTTATCAATCATTGCTAAATGCCTTTAGGGATGATGGCTACTTGTTCTGTAACGGAAGTAACCATTGGTGCTTGAAATCCCCAAAAAAAGTTGTTCCCTATTTACACAGAGAAACACTGTAAAACATGGGAAAATTCATCAATCTGCCATTTATCGGACTTCAAAAATAATTAATTCTACCCTATACTCCTATCAAGTCCGCCTGTAATTTCTATTGCAAGTCGCAATGCCCCTGTGCAGTGGTTCTCTTTGTATTTGTAAAAATACATTAAAAACATTGAAAACCCGACAAAGGGCTTTATGGCGGACTTCAAATAATTATGCAGTGGCATTTACAAACCCTTTTGGGTCTGGTTTCATCGCATTGGCACATTCCCTTCACATTTTGTTTATTTAACGAAAGTGCAAAAATACATAGAAAATTTTCGTTTTCCAGATCTCAAAATATATATTTGGGCTGATAAGACCCACCGAGTTCGACTTTTATCGCAAGTCACACATATATATGGTCCCGCTCCTCTGTATTGTCGCGATGCGATTTTGCGATGCGACATGTCGCAATCGCATATCGAAAAGTCTCAGGGTCTTCCCATATGGCATGGCCTATGTTGATGCCGATATCGGTGATAGCAATATCGCTCGGTCCAGGGTCTCGCCTTAAGTCCCATGCCATTTCCGATTGCAATATGTTGATCGGATCTGGGCCGTTGATCGACCAGATCTGATGGCTCCTATGCATCATCCCTTTGACCTCCGATAACTCTATTTTTGGCCATTTCTTCATGTTTTTTAGGCTCGATAGTGTAATCCACCTTTTGTAAGGTTTTTCCTTATGGGATAGTTTTTTTTTTTTTTTTGAAGACTTAGAGGGTTTTTAGGACCCATTTTTAGGGGATTTTGCCCTTTTTTCCAAAGGATAAAGGGAATCTTCATTTTATGATAACTTCCGCATCCTAAGTCCATTTTTGCCCATGCAAGTTGCAGCAAATTTAGGATGAGACGATGGGGCTATGTCCATGAACTTCCTTGGACTTTCATTTTTCCTCTGTGAGGAACACCTAGACTTAGGAGTCTATCCAAAAGCCATTCTGGATCAACTATCAAAAAATTTTGAAGAGCTATTCATTTCATTATACACACTGAAATTTATACATACATCTAGCCATAGAAACTATAGCATCTATCATTATTTTTTACTTAAATTTATTAGCTCTTGTTGACTATTAATTCATGGTAGGTGAATGAATAGAGTTTTTCATCACATGAACAATCACGAACGATGTCATGATTAATATTCTAACACCTCCCCTTAATAACGACCTACATGTTAACTTTCCTTTTGGTCTAAGTCTCAGTTAGGCTTACAATGCAATTTGGATTTTCTACAACACACAATTTGATAACATAGATTTCATTTTTTGCTTCTTGCTAAAGTGTCCATGGTTTCATCTTGACCTTTCTTGCCATAAAATAATGGTGGAGCTTCTCCTCTTTTCTTGATCATGATTGTGGGCTAATATTCTTTGTATTCAACATTACTTCAGGTTCTTGGGACTTATGCTTGTCCTTATTGCTTGCAATTTCTTCAAGTTTTGTTGCTTCTTCTTGATTGTCAATTTCTGCACACTTTAAAGCAATGTTAGATTCATATAAAGGATCTTAAAAAGAACCATAATAGTTCTTGTCATCATGTTCTTTTAAGAGAGATTTCCTTTCTTCATATTTCTCTGCCAAATCTTTATAATCAGTTTCATCTGGCTCACCAACTTGATCTTCAACCTGGACTACCGCTTCATTGAGCAGTTTATCTACAAGTTTCTTTTCATGCCACATTTGTAACCCATCTTGGCTTGAAAAAGTTTCATCATCATATATCACTTTAAGTTCTTCAATTCTCCAACCAAGGCAGACTCTATCACTTTGCATTTCACAAGCCCTTGGCTCAGCCACACCTTCATAGGGATTCACGAGCAACCCCACTATGTAGAAACCACACCAGTTGGCTCACCAATCACCAAAATATTCAACACATAACAGTGAAACCCAAACAACTTGCACAGGTTTTCACTAAAAAAAACTCAACACTAGAGGCTCCAATAGAAGCCCCAATATTCACAGCCCCAATAATCAAGACCCAGTTGAGACCCAATAGTCTCACAAAAACAAAACTTCACAACACTCCCACATTTCAACTACACCTTCATGTTCTAATAGATGATAGCACTCAAGCTCCTATGCAAAAGGAGCAAAAACTCTTCCAACAACTCTTCGATGTTGGCCTCCTCACATGCAACAATAATAGTCCCTTTACACTTCACTACTAATTCAACCAGGCAGATCTATGCTCAGTGCTCAACACAAACCAATTCTTCGCCAACTTCAACTTTAAGGAGCATGAAAAACAACTGAAAAACAACACGTTTTCTCTCTCAACTATGAGACTTTCCAACACAGTGACACACCACAACTTTACACAAACAATATTTCACTTTTGTCTTCTCCTCTTGGGATTGAGCATTGACAAACTCACGGCTTCAAATTGGACGTAGGAATAGAGAAATTTCCACTCGCTGCAATGGGGAACCAATGCTCACTCTACCACCAAGACAAGATTCTGCAAAACAACATGGGATTATACAACAGGAATGACTTCACGATTTTTTTTGTCGAATCCAATGGTTTTCGCGTCTCTCCCTTATTTGTTACAGCAGGCAACAATGATGACGTTGAGCCTTCAACAATAGATGTAGAATCGATATTTGATCAGATTCATATATCAACACCCCTTTCACTCCACACGACTCCTTCCTTCACACAGTCAAAGACCTGCAATCTCAATGCCTCCTTCTTGACACACACCTTAGTGCTCAAACAATCAAAGGATGACAACCAAACACTTAACACCAAAGATAACAACTCAACCAAGAAATTAGCACCATAAATTAGCCCCACGACACTCATGACCCTCACTAATGAGTCACCGTCCAGGCCGCAGATGCCTCCAACATGCAACACCGCAAGTAAACAGAAAACTCAACGGCAATCTCCAACAATGACACATAGCAACTCTAAGTCCATAGGTGCTCTGTCTACTCCACAACATCTAAAAACTCTTTCAAGAATTGGCTTGATCTTCACCTCGACTTCAAGAAGCCTCATGATCAACTGGTGCACTTCCACAATCGACTCTCCATTGTCAAGAGCTCGATCCGCAAATTTCTCAATGCACAGGCCAACTCTTGGTCATCCTTATGCCACAAATTTCTCAACGCACAAGCCAATTCTTGGTCACCCTTATGCCCTCTTCTGGACAACACTGGACCACACACAACTCCACATGCATTTTTCTTCACACAATGTTGGACCTCAAATGGAGCATCTCTCCTAGCTTTCCTCTGAAACACTTCGACTACACCTCAACAGAAGCACTTCGACTACTTCAAACCTTGGTTAGCTGCAACGTCTTCAACTAACAATCATTTGCCAATGGTGGATTTTTCCAACAATGGCAAACAACACAATGGGCACTCAATCTCTACACAATGGGCTCTCCACAGCTCTTCATGCCACCAAACCCACAACTCTAGCTCTGAGTTCACATGCCCCTAGGTTCACCCTTAGCAACCTCACAACAGTTCACAGCTCATATCAGCTCTAATACCATATCAGAAAATGAAGACTCCACTGAAAAGATTATCCATTTCATTACACATACTAAAATTTATACATATATCTAGTCTTAGAAACTACTACCACTGTCGACTATTAATTCATCATTGTTGAATAAACAAGGTTTATCATCACATGAATAGTCATGAACGATGTCGTGATTAATATTCTAACATTTACTACATCCCTCATGAACTACGTCGTGATTAATATTCTAACATTTACTGCATCCCTTATTGTAGCAATATCAGGCTCTCTAGTGACCTTGGGTACTCTAGTCCATGTGATGCCCGAAACCCCATCTGCAATGAAATTCCCCGATGGTTCAACTCAGGAAGAATTTGTGTACACTCGGTATTTGTGAAATGTTAAACATTTGATAGGAATTTCGATTTCCCTGTTCAATATTCATGAGGGAAAGGTTTTATAAGCTTTGGTGAGCATCCCTATAAGTCCATGGGTAAATAAAGTTGCCATTTTGTGTGAAATCATATCATTTTGGGCTATCACAAAGAGTGATCAAGGATTTCGTATCATTTATCATTATATATTTATGGATTAGCTAGGCATATTATGGACTAAAATGTATTTACCTCACTATATTTTAAATTTTCTATTCGGATGAGGAGTTAATAAAACATAAAATTTTATTGTATTAAAGTTAAGTGTATGTTCAAAAACAATTTCTTGATACAACAATGAGTTATATGCCGCCATGTTACATATTTGTCTTTGTATCTTTGTATGAAGTAAAATCTTCAAAGTATATTTGTGCAATGCCCATAAAATATTTATGTATGAAGTGTGAACTATAACCCAATGTTTAATGTTTAAATATTTTTATATTCTTTGATCTGTATACTCTAACTATATTAATAAATGTAGTGGATATAAACAGTAGGCGTCAACTTTATATATACTATATATAAATCTATGATATTCTTAATATTAATATTAATATTATAAATCTATATGTTAAATTAATATATGAAGATGGTGATGGCACTAAACCTCTGAGATGCAACATCTCGAGGTATAGGGTAAGATCAATGGCACTCACTGTGGTCGTTATTGCACCCATCTGTCTCCTACATATGGAGTCCCCATCGTTACGATGTGCGGTCTGACCCCTAACTTTTTGCATTGTTGTTACCGTTCCTTGACCTCCTTCACGATTGCTGAAATGGACCTAGATGTCATCGACTACTCTGCTAACCCAAATCCCTACAAGGAGATTTGGTCTCACCCTCACTCCGTGTGAGGTTCTGGCTCTTTTGGCTTGTCGCTCTACTTTTTATCTGCACAAACTCTTGCCTCAAACCGTCCTGGACCATTTGTGCCCCACCTGCCTCCCTCTACTACACTAAATGCCTCTTTCGAATTGGATTGCCATCATCTCTCCCCGACAACCCTCAACCTTATTGAGGCTTACATTCCACCATCACCCTCTTTTGACTCCCCACTCACTGGTCTCCCGCATCCTTCTGCACCATCCATCACACCCTTCTCTTTCGACATCACACAGCTTGGGCCATCATCTCCATTTTTCTCCACTCTAGCTAGCAGCGCAAACCCTAACCCTAATGACCCTCCGCAATGTTACCCCATTCCCTCGGGATGCTTCAATTCTCCTGTGCCTAACCCTAAGTGCACCCCACCCTCCCCTCACGCCGCTTACCAAGGCATTAGGGGACCCTTTCAGGACTACCCGATGACTCCTAGATCCAACAAAGTTAAGAAAGGAAAGTGCGTCAAGGTGACGGACAAGGAAATTAACCTCTCATTGGGGTAAGATCTCACGATGGTCGAAGTGGTGGATACAGCCAACAAAGTCCTGGTGGGTCGTGTCAGAGGGTGAAACTACTCTGTGAAGCATCTGCGTCTCTGGACCATGGAAATTTGGGGTTCACTCCTCAAAGAACTGCCCTCAATCAAAGTCCTCACGCGTGGGTGGTTTTCCCTCAGATTCTAGGGAGGAGTATACTGATTGGATACTCTCGAGATTTTGGCATATTGAGCTTACTCCCATACTGCTTAAAAGATGGAATCCCCTATTTGACCCAAAAAGGGAACAACTTGGTGCAAGGTCGATTTAGGTTCGACTTCATGGGATCCCAATGCAATTTTGATCAGAGGATGTTTTCGTTCACATTGGTAATGCCCTGGGGACTTATCTGGAACATGACAAGACATACGAATCCTCCAGAAACATGACCATGGCTCGAACCCTAGTTCATCTGTATACAAGGGAAGGTTTGGAGGAGAAGATCATCCTCCAGTGGGGACATTATTCTCGCAAGCAAATTTTTGACTATGAAGGAGTACCCTTCTGGTGCTAGATATGCCACAACGTTGGGCACTTGTTTAAATAATTTTTGCTCATCCCCCCATCATCTCCTCTTACTCCTAAGGGCATGAAGCACAAGCAAACAAAATAACCACCAGAGGAAGATCATCCCTCTCATCCGGCTAGTCGATTGGATGTGGTTGGGGATACTTCTTAGCCTACTTGTTTTGCCCAGATTCCACCTATCTCTCCGCCCATGACTAGATCCCATACTACTAGGGTGGATTCACCTTCCATGGGTGCTGACCCCCCTCTTTGTTCATCTGTTTTGAAATTTATTAACTTTATATATTCTCTGTCTACTTATGCATTCATCCCTTGCATGAACACCACTCCTATCAATTATTCGCTCGACCCTCCTCTAGCTATTTTTTCCACAACCCCCCCAGTTGTACACTCTCCGGGTTTTCTTGACCCACCTGCATCCTCCTTTGCCTTTGGATCACATCCATACAATCTCCGACCTCGTATCCCAGTTCTCCCATAATCGATTGGACTAGGTATTTCATCCACTCTTGCGAGGCCCAAAACCTCTGAGGGGAGGCCCTCTAAGATCTCTAAAGCCATTAAGCTTTCAGGGGCCGATGTTGCTCGGGGCAGACAGAACACCATTGAAAGGGTACGTAGAGCATAGGAAACCCTTGCTAGGGTTCCCCCATGAAGTGGGTGTCTTTTAACTGTAGGGGTTTAACTAGCCCCCACAAAAAATTAGCTCTGAAGAGGCTTTTAGACTGTGATCCTTGTGATATCATCTTTCTATAAGAGACCCTGGATATGGTTGAGCAGATTATCTGGACCCTGCAAGCTCTGAAGCCTAGATAGAGCTTTCATACCTTGGATGTCCATGGGTGAGTGGGGGGTATTGCTCTGGGGGTAAATTCTCATACAATTAAAACAATCTCTGCTTGGGATGGCCATGGCTTCCTTGGGTTGGACATTTTCTCCAGTGAGCTGGGAAGGATGCTCCACATTATTAATATATATGCTCCTAATCATAGTAGACTAGATTCCTGGCATAAGTTATTAGGGCACTCCTTGATAGGCAACTCTACTATATTAGGTGGAGACCTTAATTTTATCATTGGACATGAAGAATCATGGGATCATAATTATCAGTTGGATCCCCTCTTTGATTAGATGGAACTACTATTGGAGCAACATCGCCTTATTGATATCCCTATGAACAAAAAGTTACTGACATGGCACAACATAAGGACTAGAGATGCGGCACTCGGTAGAAGATTGGATCCTTTTCTCATTCATGAAGATTTGTTAACATCCTTTACAAATTACAGACAGTGGGTGTGTTTGGGTGGGATTTTGGATCACTCCCCCATCTTTCTAGAGTTGGAAAGTCCTTCAAGGAAGCCCAGGTCTCCCTTTAAATTCAATTCGACCTGGTTAAAGGACCCTGATTACCTCAGATTTGTCACAGAGTATTGGAGATACAATCCACTTACAAATGATCATTGTGTGGCATAGGGTTTCTGTCATACCCTATTGAATCTTAAAACACCCTCTATAATCTGGGAAAAGGAAAAAAAGGCTAGGGAGGATCATGCACTTTGTGACATTGAAAGCCATATGGACGAGTTGATGGATGTCCATGGTAGAGGGTACACCTCAATTGAAGGAAAAATCCATTTGACGGGCTTAGAGACCCAAAGATCCAAGATTCTGCTAGATTGGGAAGAGACATGGAGACTTAGAAGTCGAGCTATATGGCAACAAGCTAGGGATGACAACACAAAGTTCTTTCATAAATATTCTAATGGAAGGAGGGCCAACAATACCATATGGAAGATGACAACTGAACATGGACAGGTGGCTAATACATTTAATCAATTGGCACATATGTGGAACTCACACTTCAAGCAACTTTTCAAATCCCCTTGTGGAGCAACACTTGCAAAAATTATATGCACAGCTGGGCACTTTCCTAGATTTGTAGATCCAAACTCTGTGGAGGACCCAAATAAACCTATAATGAAGGGAGAATTGGAGAGCACATTAAAATGGTTCAAGAAGGATAAAATTCCAGGGCTGGATGGATGGTCGGTGGAATTATATCTATCCTTCTTTGACATCATAGGCCTAGACCTTCTCAAGGTAATCAAGGAATGTAGAACATCTGGGAAGATGTATGAAGCCATTAACACTACTTTCATTTCCCTTATTCCCAAGATGGACTCCCCACTATCCTTTAGTGATTTCTGTGCCATCTCCCTATGAAATTGCCTTTACAAGATCATTGCCAAGATTATTGCTAACCAAATTAAGTTGATCCTATCCGATAACATATCCTCTGAAAAATTTTCATTTCTCCACAACTGTCAGATCCATGAAGCCATTGGTACTACCCAAGAAGCCCTCCACTCCATCACGCTGAAGAAACTGAAAGGGGCCATTCTCAAAATAGATCTCACAAAGGATTTTGATCGGGTCAGTTTGTTATACATCAGGATAATATTAACTCACCTAGGCTTCCCTATTCCTTTCATTCAATGGATTATGTGCTGCATTACAATTGTCTCTTTTAGTACTCTCATTAATGGGTCTGCTTCATATTTGTTTCATGCAGAGAGGGTTCTTATACAGGGCTTCCCTCTCTCCCCGTTGCTTTTCTTGATAGTTATGGAAGGTTTAAGTAGACTAATATCCTTTGAAAAAAGGGCATGGAGGGTAATGGGACTTAAGATCATGGACCAATGCATTCTTACACATCTTCTTTTCATGGATGACTTACTTATTTTCCTCAATGGTGGCATACAAGACTTCAATGCTCTCTTTGAGGTTCTGAGATTATTTAGCACAACAACGGGGATGGAAATTAACAGACCAAAATTCACCATCATCCAATTTACATGTTCCCCTCAGGAAATTCATCTTGTAGATCAAAAATTCCCCTTTCAGAGACTAGAACTAGAGGATGGATTGAAATACATGGGCTTCTGTATAAAATCGCATGGATACAAAATCGTTGATTGGACCTAGTTAGTTGCTAAGGTCGAAAAAATATTGAATAATTGGAGTCATCGACTTCTGTACAAAGTAGGTCATTTGGTGCTTATTAAATCTATACTTGAAGCCACCCTAGTCTATTGGATGTCTCTTGCTTAGATTCCTCAAGGCATATTGTCTCGAATACAAAGGATATGCTACAATTTATTATGGAAGGGACACACGGATGGGAAACCATTTGCACAGGTTCAATGGAGTCGAATTGCAGTTCC